>PVJH01016051.1:0-51600 GCA_004026705.1 Nesogale talazaci | reverse complement strand
AGGAAGCTGATGAATTTTTTACACATGAAGGTTTACAGTGGAAAAAGAGAGTGGCATTCTGTACAAATGGTACTGAAGCATAACAGGCAATAATATTGGATTTTTTCAACAGTTTATGAATACTCTTACTCATTGCTTGATCCAGCAGGAGGCACTGGTAGTCAAACACACACACACACACACACACACACACACACACGAGTTAGTTTCTTTCATGATAATGTCAAAGTCACTCACTTCATTAAAAGCTATGCCATTAACAGTTTTTTTTTCAAAGTTATGCAAAGACATGGATTCTCAGGAGGTCTAAGTGTTAACAGATTACTGAAATTTAAAGATTAAGTTGTGATATTTTTGACTCAACAGAAACCTAATTTTGTTAAAGTTTTCATAATGATTTGAGGTTTTCAAAACTGTGTTATTTGTTGGATATTTTCTGAAAACTCAATTATTTCACCTTGTGTATTCCTGGAAAAACTTGTAACATGTTTATGTTAACAGGTGAAGTTGAAAGCTTCACTTAAAAAGTTAATGTATAGAAGGATAAAGTTAAAAAATGGTTCATTAGAAGTGCTAACAGCTATATATGCTTCATAATTGAAAATAATCTTCCAAAAAATTCATGATAAGAGTTACAATTGATTGTATTGAAGTGCCTGGAGACAGTTTCAGAAACACTTCTCTTCAAATTTTGATTGTAAAAGAGTAATTGGGTTCACAAACCATAGCCAATTGAAACCAAAATCATTAGTCATCTTCCACTCAAAGTGCAGGAAGAATTTGCCAAATTATTGAGAGAAGATTTAAAAAGAGCTTCCTTTAAGAATTGTTAAATGGATTTTGGTTTGGGATTAGGGCAGAAGTTTCAACAATTTCTGAAATGGCCCTAGTCAAACTTCTGTCATTTTATAATATATTTAGGCAAAAAGGTGTTCTCAGCATTGGCAATTATAAAATAAAAATATCAATCAATTCTGAAAATGGTGATGAGGCTCTACATCCAAGAGTGAATTCTTGATGTAAAAATAAACAAACACCTCATCTCATTATCATGCAAATTTTTCCTAGTTTTTATAAATGATCAAATTATATGTGTACCAATTAATTGCTTTAGAATAAATTCCTTTTTTATTGTTTTTCTTTTTTTAAACTATTTTATATTTAATGAGAACACAGAAGCTTGCAGGCAGCACATGAAGCATCCACAGCAGGTACATGATTGAAAGCTGGTAAATAAGTGTTACGTTGTTGACTGATATGAGTATACTAATAGCATCTGACTTTCAGTACTGTAGAATAGATTTCTTTATGATTTATTACCAGTAAATGCTTGGTTTGTGTTAAAAACAACCAAACTCACCATCCCAGAGTCAAGGCCAAGTCATGGTGGCCTTACAGAACAGGATAGAACTGCTGCCCTAGCTGTTTCTGAGGCTGCACCTCGTAAAGGGTGTAGAAGGCTCATACTCTCCCAGAGTGGCTGGAGTGCGAGTCTGAGTAGACTAGAGAAATGAATTCATAAACACGCCTTTGTATAGAAGGGAGCGGTTTATATGCAAGAGGAAGGGAATATTGAGAAAGGATCCCAATCCAGTTCAAGCCCACAAGTCTGATATTTGCCCATATGTCCAATACCAGTCTATAATGTCTTCTTCAGATTCACGAGACGCATGCAAGGACGCCAGGACAATCACCGGTCAGCGGATGCAGAATCTTGTGTATCCACGGTGGTAGAAGTATCTCGGCGCTGGCAAGGGATGCTCTGTGGCTTCTCAAGCATCTCAGCACTGGCAGGAGTCTCTGTGTGGCTTTTCTGGCTTCCGAGGTCTGATTCCATCAGGGTAAGCTCATGTGGCTTCTCTGGCTGGAGGCAGTTTCCAGGACTCAGGGTCTATCTACAAGCTGCCATGTTGTTTTGTTTGCTGCAAAGTCTCCCAAGGGTTGAGTTGTAAGTCTCTCACCTCCAATGGGGAAATAGGGCTGGATTTCCCAGCATTCTCAGGAAAAAGCCATGCCCACACAGAGGTCTCATTGGCTATCACCAAATTGACAGGCTAGCCTCCACCCTTATTCTCCGAATCCTGAAACTGACACAATTACATGACTGCCACAGCTAAAGACCTCCAACTGCTGACTCTGTAGTACAACACAAAACCAGCTACCCCCCCAGGGTTCCTCCACTACCAGGAAAGCCCAATACTGCTATGCTTGCCTCTTTGGCTATTTCCCAGCCAACGTGGGAAGTATAGCATTTGCTCCTCTGGTGAGTCTAGAAGGCAACATCTTTTCTGGGTGTCCTTGTCTAACTTTTGTTCTTGCATTTGCTTATTGTTTCCTCAGTGGAACAACAAGCTGTTGCTCCAAGTCATTTGACAGGCACAGTTGTCTGCTTGATAACTGATAGTGACTGAGAAAGTCACCTGTTGATTCGCTCATCAATGAGCAAGGCTGTGCAAAGGATTCACAGTCCCTGTTAATTTGTTTACTTGGCAGGAGTGTCATGGGCTGCCAAAAATTGTTTCTTGGACTAAAATCCTCCACAGTTTGGGACTAAAATCTAGGACCCATCCTTACTTGCTGCAAAGCCTCACCAAACCACCCTCGATGCTACTGAGTTCAAATCCAAAAGACAACCTTTTCTGTATTGTACCCAGTTTTTGTTCTTGTGTCACAAACACTTCTGTTTTCTTAAAAGCTTTGTGAGGTTCTTTGCCCTATTTCAAAAGGAATCATTTTGACCAGTCATTAAATTACTGTCAAGTCAATCGAGGTGTTCTCCAATATTCCAAAGGACTCGTGAAGAACTGCCCTTCTTTGGCATCCTGGGCAGTTAGCCTGCATCTTACCAACTGTGGCTTCAAGATCTTACTCAACCAGAAAACCTTGAGGAATTTTACCAAGCTTTTCTCCCCACATGATGTTCATGCCCACTTCTATCTGCTGTAGTTGAAGGATTAGGGAATCTAGACAACCTTGTGATCTAGAAATATCTTCACTTAAAAGCTTATCAGCAATGTAATGAAACGAATGAACCATGTAACCAGAATTAAATCAGAATGAGATCTTACGAGCACCAAGATTTGCTCTTGGAAGACATACAGCATTGCAAGAGAATGTTGGCATCATGCGTTATATGTTGGAAGGTTAACCCCAAGGTCCAAAGTTCCACCCCACCTTGGAGCAGATGTTGACAGGGAGAAAGAAGAGGAGGTTTGCTGAGACCACAAAGATTTACAGCCCTGAAAATTTACCGGGGGGAGTTCTACTCTGTCCTAAAAGGTTGATATGAGTTAGACTTCATTCAGTGTCAGTGATTTTGGTTTTGAAGGAGAAGAAAGCTTGTCCCAGACAGCATGGCCAGGCTCAGTATTTCTTGCTCCTGGCGTGCACATTAAGGCTTTCTGAAGGTTCCAGCCTCCACAAGATGCTCAGGAACTTTCATACAGAGAACAAAGGGTTTAGGGAAACATAGTCTAAAGGTAGCATCATGGAGTCTGCGCATGCTCTGTCAAAATCTCCATTTTTTTCTTCCTGATCCATTCTCACACAGCAGCAGAGAAAGAAATGAGTCATGTCCCTAACAACCTACCAAGATAAACAATGGGGCTGAGTAGATAACTTTAGGCCAGACCTGGACAGCCCATTGCTGTCACTTCTAGGTGAAGGCAACTTCGTCCTTGTATTAGACTGCATTGACTAGAGAAACAAATCCAGAGGCATGTATATATTTTATATCAAGAAATAGTTACCACATGTAATCATTAGCAGGGATAGGGACAGGCTCGTTTCCAGGAATAATATCTATGTCTGGAAAGAGAAAAGCTAGCACACATAACCCGTCCAAATGCTGGATAACTAGGTCAAAACCCTATTGTTGTCACAAACAAAAACTGAACTATTAAGGGCACATAAGCAGCCCGTAACATTAATAACACTAGAGCAAGAAACAAATCCTGCCAATTCCACATAATGTCACAAGTATTACTCAGCTCTCTTCCTCTTCCTCCCTTCCTGTCTTTATCCTTGTGGGTGTGGGATGCTGGCCCCTCCCCCAACCTGTTCTCTGCCATGCCCACTTCTAGAAAAGGAGCCCATCTGACTCTGGTTGCTTCACTGATCGCTTCTTTGTCGCACAAATACAATGAAAAACCCAAACACAACAACCACAAACCTGTTGGCACTTGTGATAATGATTTGCAAATTTTGTAAGTTTTCAATAGACTTTAATGTAAATGAATATCTTTGATCTCCCTAGATAACAGATAGTATATTCTTCCAGTTGTCCAACTCCACTGGAATCCTTCAGAAAACTTATACTTTTCATTTTATATTTACTTTTAGATCTATTTTCTTTTGCTTTTACTATCTTAATATGGTCTGTTTTGATATATTTTTAAATGGGTTCTGTTTGTGTGCATGGAGTCTATTGGTTTCTCAGTACTAATTCCATATCCCATATCCCAATCATTTATAATTTCTACTAATATTCCAGTTTATTCCTCTAGAACTACAAGTACACATTATTATCATCTGCAATCTGAACTATGTTTCTATCTCTAAAGTTTCCCTTGCAAAATGTATTGTCGAATGCATTCTAATAAATAATAGTGGTGGTGGTAGTGAGCAAAAAAAGAAAAAAAAGAAATAGTTACCATATATACTTGTGGATAAGCCCAATTTTTCAGCCTCTTTTTATTTGTTTTTTGTGGTAAAATTAGGTACCGCAGCTGATATTTGAGTCAATTTATACTCAAGCATATATGGTATATATCAAGCAAACAACTCAGCCCAGTCCAGGTCAAGTCCATAAGTCTGATATTAGTCCATAAGTCCTTCTTCAAACTCACACAACTGCATGTGATGATACAATACACAGGAATGTCACAGGCTGGTGGGTACAAAGTCTTGTAGATCTAGTGGTGGTGGATGCATCTCCAGGGCTCTAGCAAGTTTCAAGCACATGACTTGCCAACAATTAAGTGATGCAGAAAGAGAAAGAGAGAAAGTTTCCATTATCCTTCTCGTGGATATGCCTACCGGGAGGTACCATTGGGCTGTGACCAGATTGGCAGCCTAAACTCAACTCTTTAGCTTCTAGTAGGTAATATCATAGTTAATGAAGAAACAATTGAAGTTCTGACGCATTTCATTTTGTTGGGATCTCCAATCAGTGTTCATAGATTCAATATTCAAGAGGTCAAAAGATGCATTGTGTTGAATAAAGCTGTTGCATATGACCTGCCTAGAATGTTAAAAAAAAAAAAAGATGTTACTTGGAGGAAAAATGGATCTGACCCAAGCCATGGTGTGTTTTATTGCCTCATATGCATGCGAAAGGTGGGCATTGAATAAGGAAGATGGAAGAATTGATGTTATTGAGTTATGGTGCTGACAAAGAATATTGGAAGTCTCACGGACTGTCAGAAGAGCAAACATATCTTAGAAGAAGTACATGCAGCTAGAATTCTCCTTAAGCAAAGATGGTGAGACTTCATATCTAGTACTTTAAACATTGCCAACAGAGATCAGTCCCTGGAGAAGGCCATCATGCTTTGTAAAGTAATGAGGAAGTGAAAAAGAAGATATTCAACTCAATGGATTGACACAGTGACTGCATAGAGGAATCAAGCATAAGAACAATTCTAAGTATGGCACAGGACCCGGCACCAGTTCATTCTATTGTACACAGGGTGTATCTGAATCAAAGCCAAGTCAATGGCATCTAAGAACAATGAAATTTTAGACTCACCACCATCACCTTCCAGGAGTAGGACATTCAGTCATAATTAACTGATTCCAAACAAAGGTCAATTGACCGAGTGGCAAGTAAAAATGTTGAAAAACTGATTGGAATGAGATAATCTGTTATATGTACACTATTCTATAAGTATATAAAACTATTATATAAGTTTTGGAGAGATGACTCATTTGCTCTTAGGAAAGAGTAAAGACTCCACATCTTCTCACACTTGCAAAATGCTATAGTTTGATATAGTGCAAATAACTATCAACTAGTTCATAGGTAAATATTATGTTAAACACACTAGGACACATTGCTTAGCCATAAAAAACAAGCTCTTAATAACTTGGATGGATCTCAAATAGTTATATTGAATGGAAGAAACTGTACCTTCCCTGTCCCCAGAAATAGTTGGTTGAGAGGAGGGGGAGAAAACTTTGGGGTGGAGTGATGAATATGTCCATTTTCTTTATTTTGATGATGGTTTTTGACATCTTCAATGTCAAAATATCAAACAAGATACCTGTGCTTTGAATATTACTGTCAACAAGTGTAAGTATCAAAGATACTTTAATAAAACATGGGCCTTTTGTATTTGCTTGCAAGTTTAAAATACTGCTACCATAAAACTGAGAAATCACTTTCCTTAGCAAGTACGTAAGAGGAATGAAAACACCTCTTAAAAAACTTGACTGTAGCAACATCCTTCATAATCATTCCAATTGCAAATCACTTAAAAGTCCTTTATCTGGTAAATGGATAAGTAAAATCTAGTCACATTAAACTTGACAGATGCCCTCTAGTCACAGTTTAACTATGACAGAAATTATTATTAACATGGTTATTAGAATCAAACCGTGGTATAATACACTTGATCAGTTGATTTCCCTCTTGATCCAACCTGATTTTGCTCTAGGTTCAAAATATTTCTTGCTTGTTCCACAACAGAAATTATTTCTTTGGCACTCTAAATATTGTTGTGGTCTTTTCTGTCTTACTCTTATTTCTACCTTTTTTTACATTGCTGCTTTCTTTTTCTGTTCTGTTTTTTTTAATTTTCATTGTTTCTGTTGCTTCCCATTTTATGCAGCACAGAAGGAATGAATGCATAGAGCCAGTAGCCGATGCAATGATTTATTGGGGAAATGGTAAGGGGAATTGGAAAGCAAACAATGAATGTGAGAAAGGGAAGAGAGCACTAGAACTGATTGTGATGATATGTATACAGCTCTTTTTAAAAGAAATGTAACTATGGAGCATGTAACTTGTGATTATTATATAAAGAAAACTATTGAAAAACAAGAAAGAAACCAAACTTGACCAATGATCAACATGGGTGAAGGAGGAAGAGCTTTTGCTTAGAGGATATTTAGTGTACATTAATGGCCATGGATAATTTAGAAAAGGATATCAATAATGATTGTCCAACACAGAAAGTATAGTCATTGACACTGAATTATGTAGCAGTTATTAAATTAGAAAAAGTTCTGTGTGTATATTTTGCCACAATTAAAAAAATTACACACACAACAAAAGAAATTAGTGCCGAACCAATGACATTGTGACTTAAATGGTCACAGTGACTTAAATTAAACTTTTAAAGAGAAATGTGACAATTTCATTATTTCATGAGACCTAAGTTTACTGATTCAGGAAAGACATATTTTACTTATATAGGTATGCATGATTCTATATTGTACGATAAAACACAATGTTACTCCCCAAATGGTGATATCGCTTGATGCACATTCCTAACTTTAACAATCAGAAACTACACAACTGAATTCTCATTTTCTTCTCTAAAGAGAATAATAATGCTGCTCAATTGCTGTGAAACTATTGAAGAATTTGTAAAAGCAGAGACGGGGAAGAAGTGTTTTAAAATATCATATGTTAGAGAAGGAATACCTATCTGAAAATTAGTTACAGTGATTTGTTGCATACATATGTACATGCTCCATATATATGTCTCACAGCAGTGTGAGCAAAACCTTCCAAATAAAAAGAGAAAAGGGGAAAACAATATGTGATGCATCCATACAGTGGAAAACTTTTCACTGGTAAAAGAAATGAGCCTAGTAGCAACAGCAACTGATTGACAAATGAAATGAATAAATGTTAAATGCATTTTGCTTATTAAAATAAGCCATTTATAAAAAAATAAGCCATTTATATGATACCTTAGAAAGGGCAAAACTGCAAGAAGGAAAATGAATTTGTGGGCACCAGAGGCTGTGTGGAGGGCAAGCTGCTGTTAGTATAAAGAGAGCAGGGGTAAACTTTTGAAGTGATGTAACTATTCTGTATGGAACTGTGGTAAGGGACATATGACTATGCATTTGTCAGAGACAGTTTTGTTTTTCATTACATTTTTTAAAATCCACTAAATAATTAAGTAAAAATTTTACTCAATTTCAAAGTACAAGCTGATGAAGGCAAAATCAACCCTATTAATAGGGTCTGGGATTTGAAGATAATTAGCAAAAGATAAAAACTTCATATGAATCAAGGAAATGTAAAATAAAACAGCAGTTACTTAACTTGTTCACTAAATCATATTGAAATATTTATCTCAGTGAAGTAAAAAAAAAACAAAATCTGTCCTTAGTATATAATGAAAAGGACATCTCTGGAAGGCAATTTTGAAAATCATAATCAAAAAAATTTAGGATAGTCATATATTTTTGTCTTCTTAATTTAATTCTGGGAAACATTTGCAGGCAAAGATTGATAAGTTTACAGACAATACCAAAAATAATAAAATGTACAAATGATGAAGCATACATATAATGAAATCTATAATGTGTTTACTAAATCCATAATTATTAGGAACTTTAAAAATATTTGACAAAAAGCTCCTAATCTTTGAGACTCCCAAGTGCATTTACAGTATGGAAAGGATCTTCACTCCTGGCTGCTCCCTGTGAATCACTGTAGTCTATTGTCATCTTACTGCCTTCACATACATCTTGTCACAGGGAGAAACCCCACCAATCAGAAGCTGGGTTAGTGGAAGCTCTTCCCTGACAACCCGACCGTAGAGAGTTCTTGGGGCTTACAGCCAGGGGCTGGGGTCCAAGAGATGTCATTTCCTCAGAATCACCTGTCCCCATTCCGGGTGCTCTCCTAGAAAATGTAGAGCTTAGGAGAGGAGCTTCTGCTACATCATTAGTCCTCTAAGAGGTGCATTGCAGACCTTCCCAATGTTCTGAAGATAGAGTCCTTGAACTGAAGACTCTGTTATCTGTCCTTAGGGAGGACAGAAGGGCCCAAGCGGTAGTGCATGTCAATTTCCTGCTGTCCCACTTGAAGCATGCAGTAGTACAATCCTGATTTCACCTATTCCAAAGGAAACTCTTGTATTCTTATGAAAATGAACCAAACCATTGGATTGAAGCCTTTAAAAAGGCAATGACTTGTGTGGGTTTTGAAAGAAAATTACGAGAGCTGTAACAACTAGTCCTCAGCATACAGAGAGAACCTTACACGATTGTCCATATCATTAGAGTTGCACGCAGTGTAACTTCAAATAGTCATTTCTAGGCAAACATTCTTTGAATTACTGCTGATTCTGGAAAAAAGTCAAATAGAGTGTAAAATTGAGGGATCACCCAAACAAAAGACCAGGATCACCCAAACAAAAGACCAGGATGGTGGTTACAAGTTTCTGGAATGAGTTGCATAAAAAATCACAGTGAATGAAAAGTATGAATATTAAAAGCCACAGAATAAACATCTGTCTCAATTTTATCATCAGCTGGACCATGCCAGAATAAGAGCACCTTGAAGACAGCTGGAGTAACATCAGAATATATTTTCAGACCAGTGTTGTCAAAAGTAACTAACTGCCTGTTGCCACTGATGCCATTGAATCAACCTGCAGACACCACATTAGGAAGAGATGAATATCTGACTCGGAGTATGTGTACTGTGGGTCTGGCTGTATTTATTTTGATGTCATTTAACTGCCAACTGTCTAAAGTTCAAACTGGTCAACCAACATTTTTAGGGCTTTAAAAATAAAATATAAAAAGGAAAAACACAGCTGTTATACCTGAACAATAGCTAGTGACCTTTTAAAGTTGAAAAAAAAAGGCTTTTGTGAAGACTTGTGAATTTCTGTATGTGAGCAGGAAAAAATAAATTAAAGGTGGATTTGAAAAGTGTTACTTTGAATCATATGAAATCATTTTACAAGTTAAGATCTTTTATGTAAAATATCTGAAATAAAGAGTACAGATGGGATTAATTTTTGTGCTTGAACTATATTTTATTATTATTTGAATATTTTAGACATATCCTTTATAGTTTAGTTAGTAGGATTGTGAGCCTAATTTTTCAAATAGTTCAAATAATGGAATTTAGACTGAGCCCTAGGTTTTTAAAGATCCTGTCACTACTTTCATATAGGAGGGTATGAACACTAAAAAATATACATTAATAAGTACTTTTAAGATACTAAAAATCATGCATATATTTATATATTCATACATACAAATATATATACCATATGTAGAAGATTTATAGTCACAAGTACTTGAATTCAAGCATTTAACAAAGCATACGTTGCATTTATCACCTTAAACAAATTAACTGAAAACATGAGCAATCACAAGAGGGTAGAGTCTAAATTTCCTCAGGCCGCCTTCTCTCTTCTCAATTCAGCAAATCCAACTGTGAAAGAGACTGCTGGAAAGAGAGCCTGGCACTTACATATCTGGTCTTCAGTTTATGCATGGCTGATTTTACCTCTCTGTTTCTCAGTGTGTAGATAACAGGGTTCAATATAGGTGTGAAAACCGTAGAGAACACAGAAAGGACCTTATCCACTGGAAAATTGCCGAAAGGCCAGGCGTAGATGAAGATACAGGGCCCAAAGAAGAGAGTGACCACAGTGATGTGGGCTGTCAGGGTGCTGCGGGCCTTGGCCATGCCCGTCGATGATCGGCGTCGCACGGTGACCAGGATGACCATGTAGGAGATGAGCAAAAGCAAGAACGAAGTCACCCCCATCAGGCCACTGTCCAAAAGCATCAACAGTTCAGGGACATAAGTATCTGTGCAAGCAAGTTTAATGACCAAAGTCAGGTCACAATAATAACTGTCCACGATATTTGGGCCACAGAAAGGTAAGTTGACAGTGAATGCCAACTGACTCAAGGAGTGTATGATCCCAATGACCCAAGAGCCCACAACTAAGCTTGTGCATTTGCATGCATTCATAATGGTTGCATAGTGGAGAGGTTTGCATATAGCTACATACCTGTCATATGCCATGGCTACGAGAAGCATCATCTCACCGCCAGCAAAAACGTGGAGCAAGAATATCTGGACCATGCAGCCCTCAAAAGAGATGGTCTTGGGTTCATGGAGGAAATCATGGATCATTTTGGGGGTTGCATAAGTGGCCAGAAACACATCAAGAATAGATAGGTTACTAAGCATGATGTACATAGGTGTGTGAAGGGTAGATTCAGAAATAACTGTGAGGACGATGAGGAGATTTCCCAGAACAATGGCAATGTACAGGAAATTGAACAACACAAAGAAGAAATACTGGAGTTCCCAGGAACTGGAGAGTCCCAGCAGCACAAACTCAGCCACCCTAGAATAATTACGCTCTTCCATGCTCTCAGGCTACAAGTAAAGTGCCTACAAGAAAAAATAAACCTGATTGTTATCAAAGCAAGAAAAGTAGCTCACAATTTTGAAGAGCTTGTCCTAACATTTAAAGTACAAAATGCTTTAGATTTATTCCTATTCTTAAGTGTTTTCTTTATAATTAACAGATACAATTTCTCTTTGAAATAGCCTTACCAATAAAGGATAGCCGTGAAGTTCAAATCAGTAATTACAACTCTGTATTATGAACCTATGAGTTCAATCTAATCTCCAGATACCAGCAATGCTAAACAAATAACTGTATTGCACTTCAAAGACCCCAATAAATCTACTAAAAATCAAAACCAAACCTAATGCCATCTAGTCAACTTTAATTCATAACAATTATATAGGACAGAATAGAATTCTTCTCTTTAGCTTCTGAGGCAATAAATCTCCAAAATGGACTGCTGCTATATTACAATTTTATAAGGATTATAACAAAAACTTGAGTATGAAAAGATTAAGTGAGTGAGTAATGTATGCTATCCTGAAATAACCAAAACTGAACTCTACCAAAAGTTATTTAAAGAAATAATTATCACATTGGGTGAGAAAGGCATTCTCCTCTGGAATCAAATTTTTTTATCCAAAGTAATAAGCCTCCTTCCTGTTTTTGATCATATCTTATTATTTTGTCAGTCACCAGTGAAATGTGAACTGTTTTTTGATGTAAGCAAATGAGAAATGAATGGACAATGGAAAGGGGAGAATAAAATAGCTAGGAGTCCTCACGGAATGCCATTTTTCTCTAGGTGTTGGTCAAGATTGGGAGAGGCTGAGATGCATAAATGACTTTATTATGCTTCAATGGAGTCTCCCCCCATTGGAAGTTCAGAAAGACCTTAGCACTAATCACACTGTCAATCCAAGTATTTCAGAAATTGATATTTAAGTCATTTTCTATTATACCCAAAGTCAAATTTTATTTGCAAGATTGGCATGGGTGTGAATATTTTTCATAGGAATAAAATTTATGTCTAGATATAACAAGCCATTGGTCCAATTTTCCTTTTCTTTCGTCAAATTCCTTAGTAGCAAGTAACAAGTAAAATCTCAAGCAAAAGAAAGGGAATAGTTGGCATAAAGACAAATAAATAAATAAACAAACAAATAGCACACCTGATCCAATTATGTGCAGATATTTTAAAAGTTGAAAGAACATTTGTTGTCTTTCAAATTAAATGCTCCTGCAATAGAAGAGCATCCGACTTATGTTTAAGAAGAGACAGCAGAGCTCCTTTAGGTCTTGACGCAAACCTCATCATTTTCTTAGAACTCTGTCACACCCTTTTCCCTCTTTATCATTTATAGATTCCATTCAGTACTGAGGATTGAACTGGGACCATAGAAGATGAATGTAACCCATGGAGAATCCTTGTCATTAAGCATTTTCTGTAGAAAATGGCTGAAATCCAGAGAGCCAAAATATTTCCCACTTTTCCACAACTCCCAGTTTTTCCCCTAGGGCCCACTCACCACCAATTATTTCTAACTGGGTTAGAACACTATTTCAACAGGGTTGAACACTATTTCTAACAGCGTTGGGGTGATTTTATATCTCATGAAGAATTGAATTGAATATTTAGTTATATTCCTCCATTATTAAAAAAATGGAAAAACTCATCAGAGAACATCTGATCGATTGAAGTAGTGATTTAGAGTGAGATTCTATCTTAATCTCAAATGTTATGTATCATTAAAGAACAACCCACCAAATTGACTCCTGGGGGGCTGATTTCAACTGTCCCAGCTAGTTTCTGAGACTGACAACACATTGGACTTCAGTGAACTGTTGAGGTCCCATGCATGTCAGCTTTGTGGTTTCACTGGGGTCTGTGAAGAATTAACTTGTCTTTGTTGTTTCTTTTTGGAAGTTAGCAATTAAGGTAAATTGTATTGAAGTGATTTAACTAAAGGGGAATTAGATGAGTAATAATAAAATAAAGATTTGGTGAAGAATTATGAATGTTTTATAGTAAGTATGACTTAATGTATTTTTCTTAAGTAGTAATTGAAACAAATGCCTCGTTTGAAACTTTAGGCTAGACTAACAAAAGTTTTTGTAAAACAAAAGCAATTAGACTAAAACTCATTCTTATGGATCCCAAAGAGAAAAAAAATAAATATCATTCCATTGAGTAATCCCCATCCACAGTATTATGCCTACTGACCATCGAATAGAATGCAAAATAAAGGAATGGGAAACTTATTAAGTAAATATTTTAGTTATAAGGCTACTAATTTTTTAATACACAATCACTCTTTACCCAATGTATAAAGAATCTTGATTTGGGAATACAGTTTTTCGTTGGCCTGGATCCACTCTGTCTCCTTAAATATCATATTCAATAAAACTCTTCATATTCCCACCACCCCCTCCCTATCCTGTGAATAGTTTACCCCTGTCAGGCAGCCTGAATCACCCATATTGTATAAACTGGGCTGAAATTCTTTATAAAAGAACTGCCTAATTTTTCTCCCACAGAGAATCTGGTGGATTTGGACTAGGATCCTTTGAGTTAATAACCCAATGTTTAACCCACTGTACCACAAGTGCCCCTTTTAGATATAATTAATAAGTCATAAAAGGTGAACATATTTGCATTTTTAAAATTAACTTTAATTATGATGTGCTGCAACAATATCATTACTTAGGTATGATGTGCTATTTTTCTAGAATTTTTACACATCGATGTGTAAGTGAAACTGACTGGCAGTGATATTAAACCCCTAGGTGGAGTCCCTTGGTGGTGCAAATGATTAATATGCTAACTAAAAGGTTGGAGGTTGGCATTCATCCAAAGGACTAGTGATGTATTTCTAAATAAGTAGCCCCATGAAACCCATTTTGTGGAAGATCCTTCAACCATGTCACAGCAGTACATTGACAAAGAGTTCCCAGAAATTCAGACCAGATTAAAAAAAATACATGGAACAAGAGATATCACTGCTGTTGCCAGATGGATCTTGGCTCAAAGCACAGAATACCACAAAGATATTTACTTGTGCTTTATTGACTATGGTACTTGTGTGTGTGGATCATAACAAACCATGGATAACCTTGAAAAGAATGAGAATTCTAGAACAACCTTATACTCATGTGGAACTTGTACATGGATTAAGTGTCAGTTGTCCAAACAGAATAAGAGAATACTGCATGAACAAAAATTAGGAAAGGTGTGTATCAGGGTTGTATCCTGTAACCATATTTATCCTATTTGTATGTTGAGCAAATAATCAGAAAAGCTGGCTCATATGAAGAAGAATGTGGTATCAGGAAGTCTTACCAACACACTGTGATATGTAGATGACACAATTTTTGCTGAAAGTGCAGAGAACATGAAGCACTTGATGGTGAAGATAAGCATTGCAACTTTCAGTGTGGCTTACAACTCGATTAATGTAAAGAATACCAAAATACTTGCAATTGGACAAATAGGGATCATTATGAGTGGACAAAAGATTGAAGCTGTCAAGAATTTGTCCTGCTTGGATACACAATCAGTGTTCATGAAAGCAGTCGTAAAGACATCAAAAGATGAATTGTATTAGGCATATCTGCTGCACAAGTCTCGTCTAGCATTTTGAGAAGTAAGACTATTACTTTGAGGACTAAAGTGTCCCTGGATCCAACCCACTGTTTCTTCTGTTGCCTCTTATGAATTCAAAAATTGAAGATTAGATAAAGAAGACTGAAGAAGAATGGATGCACTTACATGTGACACTGGTGAAGAAAAGTGAAGGTACCATGGACAACTGAAAGGACAAACTGATCTGTCTTGAGAAAAGTGTGGCCAGCATGCTCCGTAGTGGCAAGGATGGCAAAGCTGTGTCTTATGTGCTTTGGACATGTTGTTTAGAGAGACCCGTCCCTGGAGAAAGACATCATGTTTGCCAAAGTAAAGGAGCAGAGGAAAAGAGGAAATGGATTGACACCATGCTGTAAAAATGGGCTCATGCATAGGAATGATTTTGAGGCTAGGCCAGGCTCAGGCAGTATTTCATTCTGTTGTGTATGAAGTCACTCTGGACTGGAACCGACTTGATGGCACCTAACAACTTGGAACATGCTTCTAATCTGACATGGTTATACCATGAGTCATAGTCAACTTGGCAACAGGCAGGTATTAATTTACTGTGCTAAAAAAAATTTACATCCATTTTGGCTTAACACAATAATTGCTATTGTTTTTTGGCAACGTGCAGTTGGTGCCATCTTGTAGAACCATTATGTACAACAGAAGAAAGCACCACCGAGTCCTGAACAATCCTCACCATTGCTATGTTTGAGCTTGGCATCAATCAATGTCTTCAAATGTCTCCTTCTTTTCCAATCACTCACTACTTTAGGATATCCTTCTCCAGGGATTCGTTCCTCCTGCTAACATGTTCAAAGTACATGAGATGAAATCTCATCATCCTTGCTCCTAAAGAATATTCAAGTTGTGCCTGCTCAAAAAAAAAAAAAAAAAAAAAGATCTGTCCAAACTGACACCTTCCCTAGAAGTATTTGCTATGGAGAACAACACTAAATCTACAGGTTGGGGAGAAAGGCCAGCATGTCATGTCCACATGGAAGCAAACCAAGAAGGAAAAAGGAAAAATGTACAGCTAGGCCCAGAGAGGACTGTAGGGCTAACCAGACCATGAGAGAGATCAATACAGGAGACACTCAGCAGGCAGTCTCATCTGAATCCCCCACAGAGGGACAAACTAAGATGTGAACATAACAGATCAGCAACAGGAGCAAAGTCAAGCCACAAAGAACCCCAAAGCACCAAAAATAAACTTCAGGTTAGGAGGGTCAGCTGCTGGAACCCCCCCTAGGATCAGTGGGGAGATAGTCAAAAAGGTCAGAGGGCAGACCTGAAATTATGTATAATTTTCTTTCCTTTTTTTTCTTTCTTTTTTTTTCAAGATTTTGTTTTCTTTTTGTTTGGTCTTTGTTGTTGTTGGTTTGCCTACTTACCATATATAAGATAGGCACGGGAAGAAAGTTTGATGAAAAAGCAATGGGACCATCAGTCCCAGAGGGACTTGGGGTGGGGTGGGGAAAAAGAAGCAGGGGCAGGGAGTAGGGAGCAAACAATGCCATAGGCAGGAGAACAACTAAGGAATTAAAATCAACAACCAGAAGATGGAGATATTCTGACGTATTGAAGCAACGGCAATTTATCAAAAGTAATGACTAAGAGGCAGAAAAAGAGCAAACATGATGGTGGGCCAGGAGGAAGGTAAAAGGAATCTGAGGAAAGATCTAGGAAGGAAAGCTAGGGTTGGAGGTATAAGCAGAGGTGTGTGTATATATGTAAATATATTAACTCATAAAGATAGAGATGTTGGCCTACATACACATATTTATTTGGTGATACACTGAGGTAGTGGACAGACTTTGGGTCTCTGTTCATGCCCTCCTTCAATGCAAGAACTTTGTTCTAACAACCTGGCATTCTGTGATGTTCACCCTTCTGGTACAATAGCTAAAGACAAATTGGGTGTATAAGCAAATGTGGTGAAGAAAGCAATAGTGCCTGGCTATCAAAAGGCATATGGTCTGGGGTCTTAAAGGCTTAAAGTTAAACAAGCAGCCAGCTAGCAGAGAAGCAACAAACCCACATGCAAGAAACACACCAGCTTGGGCGATCATGAGGTGTTTATGGGATCTGGTAATAGGCATAAGAAGATCCAAAACAAACAAACAAATAGATAACATATTGTTGAGAATGAGGGGAGTTGGAATAGAGACCCAAAACTCATCTGAGAAAAAATGGGACATTCCCCCACAGAAGGGTCACAAGGAAAGGACAGGTCTACAGGGCACAGTAAAGAACACAATATTCCTCTGGTCTCTTGATTCTTCCTCATCCGTCACTATCAGGACCTCAATATTACCTTTCACTCTGGGCTAGACCAGAGCAGGTGCACAGGTACAGATATAAGATAAGATCTCATAACACAGAGAAACCAGGAGTGGGAATGGAAGTATTCATATCAATAGGGTAGGGAAAAGGTGGGGAGAGAAGGGGAGGAGGGTAATCAATAGCAATGATTGACACATAGTCACCCTCCCTACATGGGGACGAACAATAGAAACTGGGGTAAGGGAGAAAGCAGTTGGTATAAGATATGAAAGTAATAGCCATCTATCATTTATCAAGGGGTCATGGGGGAGTGAAGGGAAGAAAAAAGAGAAGCTGATACCAAGGGTTCAAGGGAAAGTAATTATCTAGAACAGAGGTTCCCAAGTTTATATTGTCTACTGTTCTCTTATAAAAAACATTCCTCATGACCGCCCTATCTATGAAAATCTTCTGTACTCCAGTGTAGAATCCAGGATAAAGTGTAGGCATATTACAATGCCCTTAGGTCATTCCACACATCACCAGGGGGCAGTGGCGACCACTTTGGGAAACTGTGATCTAGAAAATAATGATGGCAACATATGTACAAATACGCCTGATACAATTGATGTGTGGCTTTTTATAAGATCTATAAGAGTCCCCAATAAAATGATCTTTCAATAAAAACTTTCATAGAGCTCTGTCTAGTACTTTTAACATCATAATTCAAATGTATTTATTCTTCTCCAGTCTTTTTATTCATTGTATATCTTGCACAGGCATATGAGGCAATAGGAAATGCCATGACTTGAAGTATTGAAATCTTTGTCCTCAAAGTGTCATCTTTGGAGTTTTTTTAAATATTTGAGTGTATTATATAAGCAGATTTTCCCAAAGCAATATTCCTTTGATATCGTGACTACTGATTTCATGAGAAATGGTGGCGTATACAACTAAAAATGAAATTTTGGACAATTTGATCATTTATCCATCCAGCACAATATTATTTATTGGTCAAGTTATGAGGATTTGTGGGTTTTTTTACATTGTTTTAATCCATGCTGAAGACTGGAGTATTTGATTTTCATAAATAAGTGATTCAACTATTCTTCATGTTCAGCTAGGAGAGTTGTATCACCTGCATATTAAAGATTGTTAATGAGTCTCGCTCCATTATTTGTGTAGCATTCTTCTTCATACAGTCCATCTTCTCAGATTTTTTAATCATGCAGATTAAAAAAATATGGTGAAAATACATGATACTTTCCTGATTTTTAATCGCTATTTCCTCTTTCTTTTCCAACAGCTGTCATTCATTATTTTTGTGATCCATTCCACTAACTACCTCTGTGTGGTCAATAAAGCATATTTAAATATGTTTCTGGGGCTGTGCCCCAGTGGCGCAGTGGTTGAGTGCGGGACTGCGGTCCACGGGCTTGGCGGTTCAAACCCAGCAGCAGCTCTCTAGGAGCAAGGCTAGGTAGCTCCCATGACCACCAGAGATGGTGGTCCCCACTCCAAAAACTGATATTCTCTGATTTCAGTCAAGATTCGTCCGCTGCCAGCAACAATATCCATTCTTTCACACTTCTAAATCTGACTCAAATTTCCTAGAGCTCCTTCTTGATAATACTGCAGCAACTGTGTTCTAATTATGTTCAGCAAAATATTACTGAGGTGTTCTTGGTAAAGTAGAGAGGCAGCAAAAAAGAGGAAGACCTTCCACAGATTGAATTGATCAACATAAAGTTTTCAACAAAGACTTCAAACATAAAAACAATTAAGAGGATAGTGCAGAGTTGGACATTGTTTTGTTATGTTGTACATAGGGTCATTATAGACCAGAACTCACTCAACAGCATATAACAATAAATAGCATCAATGAAACTGTTTGATCATCTCTGCATTCCATTGAATTGCCTTTCTTTGGAAGGGACACAAATAATGGTTTTAGTTCGTTGGCCAGGTAGCAATTTTCCAAATGTCGTAGCAAAGACCAATGTGATTTAGTTAGGTCTATTGTGCCAACCTGGCCAGTAGAAACATGTGGATTTAATAGGTCTCAATTTGATTGGAAGACAGATAAATGGCTCTGCAAGGTCTGTCCCATCTCTCTTGCTTTCTGGTGATCAGATTGTACTGGGGCATTCAGACTGCTGCTGTAGCAAAGGTCTCTGCATCAACCCATTAGCTACATCACCTGTGGACCAAGTCAGCCTGTGGATCATGGCGCTGCAGCTTGAGGCTCCTTTGAGACCTTCTTCACCGAGTTGGTGGTATGATCAATGCTTGAGCTTTAGGCTGGTGGATTCTGTCGCCTTGGATTGCTTGCATGTGACATCCTATCCAGACCTGCCAAGTTTGCTGAGTTCCTGAGCTACTGACTGTTGGTGACCCACCCTGCAAGTTGTTGTCAGTGGGCAAATTCTGCTTGCCTTGCCTAAGGGAGAACTATGCTCTTTGTTTCCTTGACCTTGGACCTGGAAGCCCGTCTGAGTTGAAGGACTTCAGTACCTTAACTGTTCCACAGAAGTGAGTTGAACTGAGCTCTGTATTGCTGTGTGGACTAGTTAGCTGTTATGGTCCTTCTCATTTATGTTTATAAGTTTTCTGATCTCGTTTTTTTTTTGAGAACTCTGACTAACACAACCAGAAAATGCCTCCAGACCTGCATCAGTTTGTTCGAATATTTCTATTAGTATTCTGTCAGGTCCTGGAATTTCTTTTTCACCTATTCTCTTAGTGCATTCAGACATCTTTCCTCAATACCACTAATTCTTGATTATATGCTACCTCTTCAAATGGTTGAATACCAATCAATTAATTTTGGTACTGATTGTGTATTATTCCTTAGAAAACGTTTACTGCTTCCTGCACAGTTCAAAACTTGGCTCATACAATCCTTCAAGATTGCAACTCCATGATTAATATTTTTTCTTCAGCTCCTTCAGTTTGAGATATTTTGAGTGTGTTCTTCCCTTTTGGTGTTCTACCTCAGGAATATTAGATATTTTATTATAATCCTTCATCTTCTTGGGCTTCCCTTTGAAATATTCTGTTAAACTATTTCATGTCATTTCTTCTATTCACTATATTTAAGAACAAATTTCAGAATCTCTTCTGATACCTACTTTGCTCTTATTTCCCTTTTCATCTTTAATGAGTGTTTACTTTCTTAATTTATGATGTTCTTGACAACATCTCTAAACTTGCCTTTTGTTTTCCACTTCCTTTTTTGGCTCTCAGACTGGTACCTCCTGATAATGTGTCTGAAGCACATGAGATGAAGCATCAAAATGGTCACTTCTAAGGAGCATTCTGCCTGTACTTCCCCCAGGATAGATTTATTCAACTCTTCTGCCCCCACCCTCACCCTTCCGACCATAGCAAGTCTGTATAACAGAGTAGAACTGTCCCTGCGATTTTCTGAAATGGAACATTTGTACAGGAGTTGAAGGACTCATCCTTCTCTCAAAGAGCAACTGGTGGTTTCAAACTGCTGACCTTACAGTTAGCAGCTCAAAGAGTAACCACTACATGGGCTTTTCTGGCAATTGTTGTATATCCAATAGTCATCACTAACATAACTCCAAAACGTGTGTTAGGCTGAGTTTTCTAGAGAAGCAAAAATAGGGACACCTATTTAGGTATAAGGAAGACATTATATCAAGAAAGAATTTTTTATCAAGAAAGCAGCATAGCCCAGACAAACACAAGTCCATGGGTCCAATGCTAGTTGGAGTTCTCTTCAGAATTACACAGTTGCCTATAGATTGATCCAGAAGGAGAAGCTGGAAACTGAGCAATCCCAGACCAGGGAGGGAAGAGCTGCAAAGATCCCAGGGCCCAAACAACAAGATAGGGTGCCACAGCACTCGGCAACAACAAGCCACATGGGCTGCCAATCGCAGAACTTGATGCAAAATCCAGGTTAAAGAAAAATAATTTCTCAGCATCTCTCTCCTATAAAAGGCAAGACTCGCCAAGCCATTCATATTTCCGCCCTTCAATTAATCTCACATGTGTTCATTGACCCTATTGTCACAACAAATATTCCTATCTTCATTGGCCACGTTAGCACAACAAACCTACCTATCACAAATATCAAAGTAGCAAAAAGAATTAACATTAGATTGATAGATATTATGAATTGACTCACGTAACCTCTAAACCATTCTCCTTAAGAATGAATTTGGTTTGAGAAGGCACTTGAGATTTGAAATCAATAAAAATCTAAGAAAGTTAGGCCCACCAATTGGATGTCAATGACTTGAGAATTCTGTAAGATTTACTACAGAAAAGACAAACATGGGCAAATTAACATCAAATTAACATTAATAGTCATAAGAAGGCTAAAAGAAAACAAAAAATAATGGGGTGAGTGTTTAGTCTGGGTAGACTAGAGAAACAAACTCATAGACATGCATATGGATAATAAGAGAATGGTTTATATACAAAAGGAATGGAACATTGAGAAAGCATTCCAACCCAGTACAGTTCAAAGCCATAAGTCCAATATTAGCCCATATGCCTGACACCAGTCTATAATGTCTCCTTCCGACTCATGAGGTCACAGACCAGTGGGTGCAGAATCCCAGAGCTGGCAGGGGTCTCCCCATGGCTCCTCGCTTCCAGGGCTCAGGGTCCATCAACAGCATCCAGTGGTGGTAGAAGCAACTCAGCGTTGGCAGGGGTCTCCATGTGGCTTTGCCAGCTTCAGAGGTCTGGTTCCCTCAGGGTAAGGCCGTGTGGCTTCTCCTACAGCTTCTCCTCCGGCTTCTTAGACTCCAGCTTCTCAGACGCTGCCATCTTGTCTTGTCCGTGATTCATTGTCTCTGAGACTAACTCTCAACAACTGGAGAGACAGCTTCTCATCTTCATGAGGGAAATATCATGAGATTTCCCAGAAGTCTCAGGAAAAATCCATTCCCATATGGAGGCCTCATTGGCTACTCAATGGCTATCTCCAGATTAACAGGCTAGACTCCACCCCTACATCTCAATCATGAAATTAACATAACCACATGACCACCACAGTAAGGAAGCTCTGGTCTGAAATATGTTTGCTAATAAATTAAATTTTAATTAGATATTACCAGTGCAAATGGGTAAAATATTCTCCACTCCCCTGACTTATGTACTATAGATTACCAGAATAAAAAATAAGAATGCCAACATGGCATTTCTAGCACATTCTGGTGCTGAGATCCTTTTTTGTTTGCTTCAGCTTCTAGTAGTTGGAATGCTCAGTCCTTTGGAGCTCCTCATGTGATGTCTGCTTTCCTTTGTTAGGGCTTGCTTGTCTCTGTATTTGTGCTGTTTCTTATGTCTCAGATGTGATAAGGTTTGTAACATATACCACACATATATTGCCTCCTTAATAGCAAGTATAACAAAGAAATTGAGTTATATACACAGGTACAAAAGTACCAGGATGAACATCCCAAGGTATTTGTCTGGAGTGGGGGTGGGATAGGCGGGGGACACAATTCCAATCATAACAGAGCTCAATGTAATTTTGTAATGGAAAAAAGTTTTAATTGGCCAAATTAATCCTGATGCACATTATTTTTAATTATAGCAGTTTTATTGGCATATGATTTACATAACATACATTTCAGGAGTTTAAACACATTGAAAAGAGTTGTGCAATCATCATAACAATTTATTTTAGGAATTTTTTCTAGTACAGATCATTGCTAGCTCTCATATCCCCACAACTCTCCTGCCATGACTTCAAGAAACTATCAATCCAGTTTCTGTCTATAGATTTACCTATTATGAATTTTATATAGTGTAAAAGACAAAAAAAGGACAACAACAAAATAAAACATAGAAAAACATCAGGTGAAAACAAGAAAATCTGTCCAATGAGAGAACAAATAATAACACATTCCATTTTAACTTAACTACATATGTAGTAGTACTATCTGCTAGTACTAGTACTATCTACTAGTACATATCTACTTTCCAGTGCACTCTGTCTGACAGCAAGGCTATTCTTATCCTTGGTCAATGGTCAGAGAGGATTCACTGGGGTCTTACTCCATGTGTGGACCCTCAAATGGGTTCTGAGCTTTCACTGTCATCTGGAGCTTTCTGCCAACCCGAGTCTCAAAACTTAAACCCTCCAACCAGGCCCTCGTTCAGATTTTGGTTTTATTATTCACAATCCTTGGATCACTCAGATTGGTGTGCTTCTTCCATCTGAATTTAGTTGTCCTCTCTTTTAGATCAATGTTTATTTAAGACAAGCCTTTAAAATTCCACTTGCTATTCTTTCTAATAGCTGAGCGCTGTCTGATTTCTTCACTGCACTTTGCTATAACACCCACATTTTTTAGCAATCTCTCCACAAGGGCAGCTAGAATATCATAAGAATCAATTGCTTTTACATTAGGGCTACAATTAAATGGGAGCTCAAAACTATCCATCTATGGTTCAAAAATGTCCCTGCCTGACTTTCTGCTCTGGATGCTAGGTGCTGTCCAGTCAGTTCAGATTCCCAGCCACCCTTTGTACAACAGAAAAGAACACTGCCCAGCCCGCTGTCACTCTCACCATTGTTTGAACCCATCTACGCAACCATCATAGTATCAATCCATCTTGCTGAAGAGCTTCCTCTTTTACCCTGTCCTGCTACTTTACCAAGTATAACATTCTTCTCCAGGTTCTGCTTTTTCTTAACAACATGCCCAAAGTAAATAAAATCCATTCTTGCCATCCTCGTCCCTAAGGATCATTCTAACCATACTCCTTTCAAGACAGAGTGCTTGTTCTTTCAACATTCCAGCACCATAATTCAAATGCATTAATTATTCTTCTGTCTTCCTTATTCAGTGTCCACCTCCTCATATGCATATGGTGCAACTGAAAATACCACAACATGGATCAAGTGCACGTGTGTCCTCAGGGTAACATCCTTGCTTTTCAACACTTTAAAGAGACTTTGTGCAGCAGTTTGACCCAGTGCAATGTGTCATTTGATCTCATAGTTGCTTCCATGAATATTGATTGTGGATCCAAGCAAGACCAATTCTTTGGCAACTTCAATCTTTTATTTTTTTAGAGATATCACTCTAGAGACATCATTATCCTTTTACTAGAGAACATTATAAAACACCCCTATGGGGCATAGGGTAATTCTACTGATAGTATCATTAATTTATCCAATGATATGTGATTTCTAATGCTATTTAGAAAAGTAAAATATGCATACATAGTACAGCTTTTTAGATCAAAAGACATGGGTTGTTCAGCTGTATAGATAAAATAAAAACTCAAGTGATGGGAAACTATGTACACAATGAGGATTAAAGATAAGACAAATCATTCAATAATGGTCATTGACAAAGAAGACACGTGCCTGTCATATTAAGATATGTCATAAAAGAAAGCATGAAATAGAAAACATCTGGTAGCCTCAAGCTGCCATTTATTGAGCAACCTGAAAGCAAAAGATCCAAACCAAAGTCCAATGACCTCCACGTCTGTATCTTTGGACCTATCTGGTTCTTCTCAACCTAGAATATTTCAGTCCAAGGGAGTGTTTTAGTTTCTTAAATCTGCTATGGGTAAGTTTAAGGTAAAGTCCTGTTTGCTTAGTGGAGTTTCCAAGTCAAATCCTTCTGGTGTGATGTATGAAGAATGTTTCTGATGCACATTAGTTTTAAGTGCACAGATACAGACACAGATATTTGCCATTATAAAATCTCATTTTCAAATTAAGCACATTGGATATCAGTTTGAGAGAAGTGTCAATTCCCTTGAAAATGATATCGACAAGTAAGCCTAAAATCATTTTTTAAAGATAAGACTTTCAGGTTTGAGAGAGACTAATGGAACCCCTGGGACTATGACCTTTACTCACCTTGTAAAACTGGAACTGAATGTGTCCCCTGGCTCCATTTTAGACAGACTCAGGTGGTCAACTGTCACAGCAGAGCAGTACACTCCTTATAGCAATCAACCACGTGCGATCAAAACAGGAGCATCTGCCTGGAGTGAAGCTCAGAAGGCAGAAAGATATAGTAAAGGACAAATGGAAATGGAAATGCAGGGAGCAAGTGACAATTATGTGGGAATGATAATTAATATCACAAAACAAATTATAAATGAATTGTTGAATGGAAAGCTGTTACACTATAAATTTTCTCTCAAATCACAGTCAATAATCTATACCTACTTACATGTGTATCTCTATAGTTGATCACAATCTTTAATAACCATTAACATGTATTGAACACTTTTTCTATCCCTTACACAACATTATTCTTGTATTCTTTAAACAAACCTATGGGTTAGGTTCCATTATTACCTCCTTTTACAAATGAAGAAACTGAGACTGGGAGACATTAAGTGTCTTGCCCAAGTTCGCACCTCTGGTAAATAATAGGTAAACACAGGTTAAAAAGACAATAGATTATCTGACTTTTACTCCTGTTTCAGGAATGGATCTGCATTCTGAAGAGTCTAAAGCATCTATGATCTGAGGGAGCCAGGATAAAAAAAATCAAAGTTATGAATAACATTCTTTAGGCCTAATTGAGGAACTTGGAACACCCATGCAAAGGAGTTGATCTGAGACTTCAGTTTCATGACCTTTGTCAGAAACTCACCACCATTTCACTACATCATATTCAGAAATGTCCCTCAAACATTTTTGAGAGCAGACATCATTTACAATTTTGGATTTTTTACAATTACATATATTCATTTTTCACACCACAGAAGTCACTTTAGCATCACATAGATGAAATTGGAATGACAGAGATTTTGAAAGCTCATCTACTTGTTTCATGGCCCCCCAAACACCTAATGGATGATCACGGTACATGTCAACATCATCTTCTGGTAAATTCTTGAAATCTCAACATTCCTGCCACTTTGTGATTGGAAATAGTGCAGACCATTGAAAACTATCCTCAAGCTCATATGGTTATCTATACTACTTGACTTTATCTAACACAATTTATTTGGCCTACAGCCCTCTTTTCAAAACAAAAATTACTCAGTGACCCCATAGCCGTTAAAAAGCTTTGTTACTAGAGTCCATAATCCAAGATACATTGTAGGGTTCTGCTTTTGAGGTCCCCTGGATCATCCCAGAGAAGCCCACCAGTGGGCAGTATCACCCACGTGTGTACGCTGTGGTGGAACATATTTTGCAAATCACTATTTCTGTCTTTACAGACTTTGTTAGTGCAGGGCCCTATCTTTACTATTTATGCAGCCAGTGATGTTTCTGCAACTCCACTGCTTTGTCCCTGGGACCAAGGTTTCAATAACAAAAATATAGTGATAAGATCATTCACCAATAACCCCTAATGAAGATTGCAGTATTTATTTAGGATGTAGGAACAGTTTGGATAGTGACTCCTCATGTTGAATCTCCAGAGAAGGTGGCGGACTATCTAGAAGTCCGTCAGAGGTTGTCCATGGTCTTTTTGTATTCCCAATCGCCGAGGATAACTTTCAATCTAGCTTCATATTTCTTTTATAGAAGTACAGTTATCGACCACCCAATTACACAGCATGCTTGTTTGTTTATGTGTTCAATGTTGCTTTGTATTTACCCACAACATCACTGAAGGCTGATCATGCTCATCTTAAAAGATTCCACATTTTATATATTACAAACGAAAATATAGTTAACTTTTAATATCTTCTTAGGCCAAAAAAGAAAAAAAAATGTTTTTGGCATTTCTAAAACAGCAATAAAAAATCTTTTAAATTAATGAGGTCGTTGATCTGGGATATATTTGCAACATTACTGAAACAGAGAAAAAGGTGTCACACATACAACCTAAATAGTTAATTTGATCCTTATTTCAAATAGAATAATGCCATTTGATTGTTTGGGAAGTAGAAAAATGTCTTTCTCATGAGAATACTGTCAGCAATTTATCCAACAATTTTAAACTTAATTAAGTTTCCAACACAATATCACAACTTGTAACCTGAGAATTTTCTCTTATTTATTGCATGCATTAACAAAAGAGGGGAAAAAAAGATATATACACACACTGATAAATTTTAAAAAACACATTTTTATACCAAAAACCACATTCTTATCATTTGCCTTTAAATGGAAAATTTTAAATTTCCTCTTCTTGATGTCTCCCCCTCGATCATAATGAGCACATATACAAGCTTGGTTTTCATTTACTCAGTAATGCCAGGAAATAGCAACAGGACATTCATCAAATACTGTTTTCATACATACAAAGGGTGTGATCTGAAACATAAGCTGCAAGATGGATTATATAATAGCCATGATATTTTATAAATATTACTTCATACATTCCAAGTAATAATCATTTATATATGTCATCATTCAAAAACACAGTTCACCAAATGTGGCACCTCAAATACTTGTGCATGGCCTTTCAGACTTGTGATCCTCATTTCATCAGGTGGCAGTGAGAGCTCGTGTGTTTAAAAACTAATGTTGTGCCTAGCTTTCTTTTCAAAACTATTTAATCTTATAAAGGTTATTTATATAGATAAGTCTGATTATTATATTGATAATGTGCCACTAAGCACAACTTTTTTAAAATTTGGCATCCAAAGGCTAACAGAAAAAAATAATTTAACCAGAATGCAAAGCAATACACTTGAAAGTGTAGGTGCTCCATCAGTTCAGGTATTATTATAAGCTATCTCTTCATTTGATTCTGGTCTTGACTTCCCAGAGGTTAAGCTTCCATGGTATCTGCAGACACCATCATCGTCTGTACTGATTCTGCATTCCTAAAAGGACTTACTATGGTCGTATTGCTGTCTATTTGCTCATAGTGAGTGCTGGAGAGTCTTCCACTTACAGCACTTTTTTTTGGTCTTATCCAGCATTTGAAAGGAAATAGAATTCTGTTTTCCTTTAGTAGAATAGATCGCAAGTTGGTTAAGTTTTAAGTAGGAGTGACTCAAGGATGTATGAAAAAAAAATGCATTCAAAGACTACGTTCCTGAAGTAGTATCACGTCCCAAAGGCTTTTAGAAATTTAGCTAATTTGCCATACTTTAAGGACAATTGCCAGAGATGATTGCATTGTTAGCTGTAAGTACATGTTGTGAATCTCTTAATTCTGTTATTTATCCTTCCTCTCCCCAGTTTTTGTTCCTCTTTACCAATTAATCCATATTAATATTGAATCTCCTGTCTGAAACAATCACATTGACATTTGCTACAGATAGCATTTGCATCTGCAAGAAATTATTTATCAACTTATTCTCCTGAAAGTTAAAGTGTATTCTGAGCCTCTAAAACATGAGGAAACTTTCAAAAACACCCTTCCCATGTGCCCTCACAAATTGTTGGCAATTTCAGCTTGACGATAACACTAGTCGTGAGAGTTGAATACAGAATTATGGCCTGTACTGTGTGTATAATATCCGTGGCACTCCATACCCAGGAAGTTAAAACAAGAAGTTATCTAGAACAAGAAGTTCAAACTAGAAATAATGATGAGGGGTTGCTTTGTTAGACTTGAGAAACCTATTCTTCAGTTTCCTCACAGCTGTCTTAACTTCCTGGTTCCTCAAGGTATAGATTATTGGGTTCAGGACTGGAGTAAAGATGGTGTAAAACACAGACAGAATCTTGTCTATCAGAAAATCGCTTAGTGGCCACATGTAGATGAAGATGCATGGTCCAAAGAACATGAAAACAACAATGAAATGAGCCGTGCAAGTGGACAGGGCCTTGGAAGATCCCCCCGAAGAATGCTGTTTGATGGTAAGCAAGACAATAACATAAGAATTAAATAACAGGATAAAGCAAGACAGAGCAATTATACCACTTGTGGAGATCATAAAGAGGCCCAGAACATTAGTTTCTATACAAGCCAACTGGAAAACCACAGGAAGATCGCAGAAAAAACTATCTACCTTATTGGAATCACAGAATGTTAGAGTGAGGGCAAATATGACCTGGCTCATTGAATGCATGACGCCCACCACCCAGGAAACCACCACGAGGGCAAGACACACTTGAGGACTTATGATTGAAGCATAGCGGAGGGGTTTGCAGATTGCAATGTACCTGTCAAAGGACATAGCCATGAGCAAAATAATCTCGGTACCAGTAAAAAGATGGAGAAAAAATATCTGGGTTATGCAACCATCAAAAGAAATAGTATTATGGCCAGTGAGGTAGTCTGTAATCATCTTGGGGGTGGCAAAGGACGCGAGAGACATATCGATGATTGAAAGGTTGGTAAGCAAAAAGTACATGGGAGAGTGTAGGTGGGAGTCAGCTATCACTGTGATGACTATGAGACAATTACCCACCATTGTAACTACATAAAACAATGAAAACACTACGAAGAAAAACATCTGTAGCCTCCAGGAGCTGGAGAGTCCCAGCAAAATAAATTCAGACACTGTTGATTTATTGGCAACATCCATTTCCTTAATCGATGGCTGAAAACTCTGTATCACTGAAAAACAAAAAACAAGAAAAAGTCATGCTCTGTGAAGCAAAAACTGTAATTCCAAGAATCGATTTTTACTGAAGATACAATGATCATTTTTGTGTTCCATTTAGAGTTTTATGTGACCAATGATTGTCTAAGTTCCCTATAAAGAACATAAGGCTAACTAGTCATTGATGTCCTTGGGGGTCCTGGTGGCGCAGTGGGTTAAGAGTTGGGCTGCTAGCTAGTGAATCAGAGGTGTGAATCATCCAGTTGCTCTGTACTAGAAAGTGTGCCTCCATAAATATTTATAATTTTGAAAACCCTATGGAGTAATTCCACTCTATCCTGTGGGGTAACTACAAGTCAGAATCAACTCGTTAGAGTTTAAGGGTTCCATAACCATTGACAGGAACCTTGGTGGCATAGTGGTCACAGGTTAGGCTATCAGCATCCAAGTCAGTAGGTCAAAATCACCAGCCAGTTCCTCAGGAGAAAGACGGGGCTTTCTACTCCCATAAATATTTACAGTCTAGAAATCCACAAGGGCAGTTCTACCCTGGTCCATAGGGTGAGTCATTATAAGTCAGAATTGATTTGATTCCAGTGAGCTTGATTGAGTTTGTATAAATATTGATGCCCTGATAGCAGTCATTTGAGTGCTTACCTAATACTCAGAAGGTCATCAGTTAGTACTCACTAGAAGCATCGTGGAGAAAGATGTGACAATTTGCTTCTGTAAAAAAAAAAATCACAGCATTGAAAAATCTCCTGGGACAATTGTACTCTGCAACAGAATCAAATCAAAGGCTGTGATGTTGGTATATCAACTCAAACAACTGTGTCCTGGGCGTTTATGATAGTTTATCATATGAAGATCTAGATTCCTTTGCTGTTCTTATACTAAAATTAGATGGCAATTTTACTATGTGTTGTTGCACTGCTATTTAGAAATTGTTCTGTCTCAAACAAATGTTTTCTTTTAATCCATTTGACTGATTTTCAAGATATTGCTTGGTTTTCCTCACCAATTTGAAAATCTGAAGACTAACATTATGGTTTTTCTAAACAACATGTCTGCCTCTTACACAAATTTCTCAGATTTTTTAAAAAGGTAAATAAATAATCAAAATTCTCTTTTGTGGCACTTGGAGAATAACATAAATAATGCTTGATATTTTCTTCTGATACAATTAAGAATAAGTAATATTCCAGGTTATGTACTGTGCTTTGCACATATAATGCACCTACACATATAAGGTGCATAAAAAATTTAGGAAACTATTGTTTAATAGGATTATAAGACTGGCAAAAATAGATGATGTGCTTGCTATTTGCATAAAAGTGCAGCAAAAAAGAGACATGGTATGTATCCACACAATATTGTAGCTCATAACCTTAACTTATAAATGAGCCACTTTAGCATCAAACCTGAGAGATGTATTGTGGATTAAGGGGTTATTTTCTTTGCTGGATGATTGAAGTTTCAAAGTAAAAGACTTCACTTTAACAGAAATTCTAATAACCACAAGATTTTTTTAAAAACTGAACCTACAAAAGGCAAGTTTTCACCAAAGATTATGTTCCAGTAAAGACTCTAATACCATATTAATTATGAAGCATTAGATATTTAGTAAATTATTTCATCATAATTATGTAAGTGCTTCTCACAATGGCTCTGGGACAATCAAGATCTATTTTTAAATCTGATCTTCCTCAGGCAGAGGGAATTAAGTGGGGACAAGAATAATATTTGAATTATGGATTTCATGTACATAAATTACTAATTGATGATATTTTATTCCTAATTGAATTGTTCCAGCAACATGTTTTCACGAACTTATGAAAACTTATTTCTCTCATTCTCCCCATCCTTCCCATTTGGCACATCCATGTGAAAGGGAATTATATAGATTACTAGAGACTGTAGGAAAATACCATAAACTTCATAGAAATTACAAATAATATTTCCTTTCTATACTAATTGGCAATCAAACTAGGTTATAGCATCAAAAACTGCCATTTCTACCAATATGAGTATCTGTCTGTTTATATAATCCAAAGGAAAATAACTAACATGTACTAAGCAGTTACTCTGTGCAGACAATGTATTCAGTATGAGAACACAGACACAGACACACACAGTCATAATGCGCCACAAGCATATCCTCAATGCAAGAGCAAATTGTGAGGTTTCGTCAAACAGTTTCTAGAGAAAAACTGGTAAGATATTGACAGATAAATGTTCCCTGGTTGAAATCCAGCAGATACACATTAAGCATTAATTCTTTTACTACCACTCCATTAACTTTGCTTTTATTTTTCCCACCACATAAAATTATGTATGCAATCAAATTATTTTATTTTTCTCATTATTTATGAGTTTGGAGGCCTGTTAGTCATTATTTTCTCTCTCTCAGATCCATAGAAATTTATGTTCCTGATATTTGTGTAGCTCTAATTTTTACATCTAACTCCTTGGCCCCCTTTGGATTCCGTAGTTACGACATGAAGAATGAATGAAGTTTTTTTTTTTTTTCATTTTCCCACATGGCTATTCAGTAATCTCAAAACTCACATATTAAAAAGTGTTTATGTCCTGTATTCTTTAGTTAGACTTTCTACCATACACAGAATTTTCATGTGTGATTATGTCTATTTGTAGAATTCTATTCTGTGTTGCTTCCATCTTTGTGTATTCAGGGACCAGCATGAAAACTTTTTACTTATGGAGTCTTTTCTTTGTAGTCTTGGGTGCCATGGAGATGCAGCATTTAAGTATGTGGCTTTAACTAAAAGGTCAATAGTCCTAACCCAGAAACCTCGTGGAAGAGAAAAAGGTGGCAGTCAGCTCTGTTCAGCAAGGGAAGACTTCATTGCAATTTCTCTATCTTTAAAATATGAATGTCTATTCCACCTGCAGATATTTATGATCTATAGCTTACATAAATTTACCAAAAGGATATTGTTGCTGTTAGGTGCTGTAGCAGTGATTCTGACTCATAATGACCCTAAAAACAAGGAATGAAACACTGCCTGGTCCTGTACTATACTGACCTCATTGTTGCAGATTTTTTGTCAATCCATTTCATTGAAGATCTTCCTCAAGGATATATTATACTGCTTTTATTTGAATTGTTCCTTCATAGGCTGCAACACAGATACTAGCTTTTCTACTGATCTCACCACCATGGAGAAAGGAAAAGGAAAGACAAGCGTTTAAAGTCATTCGAAAGAACTTACCAGTTCTATAACAGAATCAGAACCAGGGAATATTCAAATTGATAAGTAGGTTCCTGCCAGAGAGCATGTAGCGGTCAATTTTAAATATAAATGGCCTCGTTGTATCATTAGTTGTTAAGCAGCTGCAGAAAAAAAAAAGAATGTTGTAGGGATTTGGAAATTGACCAAGAAATCATCTTGCAAGGGGATTTATTAAACACAAAGTTGGTATCATTGGGTTCACAAAGGGAAGCTATATCTAGGTCTTTGGGGAATTTGCAGGGATTGTTTTGACCTGGACCTGAGTGATTCAAAGAATGAAAAGAAAGTCATATTTTTAAGAGGCAACCAGTTATATAAGCTAAATAAAATTTAATAAGAGTTCATGGTAAACTCATCCCATTCTAGAGACTGTAGAAAGTAAAATTTTAAAAATTGGCATTGCCTCACAAATAAATTAGAGTGTCTATGAGGTATTTGACACCAATAAAATGTCAAATAGGCAAAAATATGGACAAATAAATTCAGTTGAGTGTGTAATCAATTCTCAGAGATCATGAGTGAAATTGATTCAGAGAAAGGCAAACTGACAAGAATGGATGTGCTCTTGCAGGGGCAGGTGACAAAATTGCCCAAAAATTAAACCTAAAATTTAGATTGGCAAGGGTTAGCCAATATATGGGAGAAAATTATGCTATAAATCCATACAGAGAGGAGTTTAACAGATATTTACAGAATGAATGTGACATCTTTTTATATGACATTGGTATCCAGCTTTCTGTTTGGAAAAGCAGGAATGCCATCTAAAATGTGCCATTTGATGTAAAAAACAATAAGGAGCCTTGAAAGGTAATACAATACAATAAGGAGCCTTGAAAGGTGGGGTCAATTTAAAAGTACTATTTTTGCAAAGGATTTGGAAAAGGGAAAGGTTTGGAGAAGGGAAAACTTTAAAGCAGAGTATAATAACTGACATAGGTCAAAAGAAAATCTTGGTTAAGTACTACCAACAGGAATATTATTAATGAAATGAGAATTTCAAGTAGCTACCACTAGTAGTATTAGTATTATTGAATAATAATAATGTGATTAAGGTTCATATAAGTCTGTACTAAATGAAATTCTGTAGTCAAAAGAAAAAGTGATGAAAACCTGATTGGTGGTTTCCAGGGTACAGGGTTTGGGTCAAGGAGATCTGTAGTAAAAAAAGATATAAGGAAACTTTCCAAGGTGATGAAAATATTCAAGATCATAATTGTGGGGGTGTTTATGCAATTCTATTTATTTGCAAAACTGACTGAATTAACACTTAAAGTTAGTAGATTTCCTTGTTGTAAATTATACCCTAATGAAATTATTTTTAAACAAATGTGTTTATGCAAATTAAATTATACATCACATTCACAATTAAAAGGAAATAGGAGAAAAATATATGCAATATTTCTGAAGACAATTATTCCTAATATATAAAGATCTATCAAAAATTTTAGCTTCATTAATAGTTGGGGAGCTACATATTATAATACAAATCTAGCTATTTTATTCATCAGATTGATAAAAATGTAAAAGATGGGTAAGAGATGGATGCATTTCTAAGCTGTTGGTGAATGTCTGGATTGCTGGATTTAAAAACAACAAACAACAACATAACAACCCCCTTGGTGATATAGTGTCAAATTCTAAGTCCTTTGATGTGAAAATATCTTTTAGGATCAGTTCATAGAAATAAATGTACTCACTCCTTCATTACACTATTTATTTTAGGAAAGGAAGTAGTGGAATCGCCATCCACCAGCTTGTCATAATGTGGTGACTTGTACATTGCTGTGATACTTCTAGAAGCATTGTGACATTTATTTCAAATACCACCAGGGTTGCCCATGGTGAAAGGGAGAAGGAAGGGCTTGCACTCTTCTGTAGGTTGCCACAGAAAGCCTTGTGTATATTACAGGAACATTGTTTTATTCGGAGCTAGAAGAAGAGACACTTGGGTTAGTTAGAAAGGCACTCAACATATGACTGGGTAAGAACAAGGTAGAGTATGTCTTTCAAGTCCTTCATTTGTTGACAGTACATCAGTCCAAATGAAAAGAAAGTGCTACAAATATCCATAATGAATCAAAATGTACTAAATAAGAACCTGGAGAATTTGAGATTCTTCAAAAATAACATGGAATAAATTATGACTGCATTCATGAGATGAAATGGAGTGGTTAGCAGTCATTTTGAGTAGGACAATAATAAGAATTACTATTGAAAATGAAAAGTTTAAGATGAATGATATTACATTCATCAACAAAAAGAACATTTTAAGATCACATGATAGAATTTTGCTTGATCAATGATGTCTTCATTGTGACTATCTTTTTCTGACACCATAGGCAGTAACCGTACACATGGAATAAACAAGAATTCAATTTTTGACATCTATAGGAAGAGAATATGGAGAAGATAAAAAGACCATGAGCTTACTGAAGAAAAACCCATCAATTTCTCAAGCACAAGTTTGATTAGAAACAGAAGAAAATTAAAATAAGTCATGAGAGTCAAAATACAATCTTGAATAAATTCACCAGAATATAGATAGATACCATCTAAAGAACAAATCTGACACATTGAATTCTAGTAATAGAAGACCAGATGAGTAGTATAATGACATCTAGAACATCATATGTTTTCTGTATTTTGGGTGTGTATTGTTTAATTTGTATTTTGTTTGTTCATATTAGAGTGTGTCTCAAGAGATGTTATGTCAATGTTGGTAACCCTCTTGAAGCTCTGTTATATGCTTTTCCATTCTCAGTAAATGAAACCCAGGATTTATGAACCTATAGAGACAGCAAGCAGAATAAGAAGTTTGCGGCGAGGGGGGGAAATGTAAGAAGTGGAGGGAAGGGGGAGAAGGTGATGTCAAGGAGTCCATGTAGATAAATGATTGTGGTTGAAATTTTACAGTTCTACTTGATGACACTGAAATATGGAAGGATAAGCTATATGTACTAAATCCCAACTAATAAAAAGAAAAGAAAGGATTGTTTAAAAGACAGGCAAAAAGGGGAAATCAAAATGGATATCAGAAGAGATTCAGAAACTTGGTCTTGATGCAATTGATAGTCTGTTCCACAGTCAGCCCTTTGTCTTGTTTCAGCTGATGACATTGTCTCTTCCCACAGTCAATCTGATTCCTGTGCATTCTATTAGACAAACTCACTATGATTCATCATTTACATTATTGAAAACAAATATTTTTCATAAAATTCTTTCATACAATCTCCAATTTTGCTCCTATGACCAACGCCTAATTTTCTAACTACTGTTCCTTCCTCATTGTTTGTGACTTTTGAATTCAATCACCAACAATTATCAATGCATCTTGACTGCATGTGTGATCAATTACAGAACTGAAGAAGTTTTCAATTTCTTCAACACTAGCTTTAGTGATTGGTGTGTAAATTTGAATAATGGTTGTTTAGTAGTTGTATATAATTATCCTATCACACAGAGGATATTGTACTTCAAGATGGATCTTCAAATGTCCTCCTTGGAAATGAATGTGATACTATTCCTCTTGAAATTATTATTTCTGGCAAAGTAAATCATACGGTTGTCTGATTCAAAGTGGTCGATACCAGTCCATTTCACCCCAAGAAGACCTGGGATATCAATATTTGTATGTTCCACATCAATTTTGAAAACTCCTAATTGTCTTCAATTTATATTTCATACATTCGACTATTTGATTATCGGTGGATGTCCGACACTGTTTCTCCTTGTTTTCAGTGGTTTCCCACCAGCAAATGAAGTTCCTAAAAGCTTTCTTCCATGCATGTAATCAAGGTTGACTCTGATTTGTGAAGGCAGCTCTTCCTACTTGGATTTTGAGCACCTCTCCACCTGAGTGACTCATTTTCTGGCACTATACCTGACACTGGTCCATTGGTACTCATAAGGTTTGGGGTGACTAATTTGTCAGAAGTAAACAGTATATTTTTTCATTCTGATCCATTCGTAGTCTGAAACTCTGCAAAAAGCTATTCACTTTGGGTGACCCTAATGGTATTTGAAATTATTTCCAGCACGACAGCACAATGCAAGCCACCACAGTATGACAGATTGACAGATGAATGGTGCATCAGAAGATGGAAGACATACATGATCATTATACTGAAAGAACTAGTACACCAACCACCATTTCAAGAAGTAGTCTATGATTTAGAAACAATGATATTGAAGTAAGATATACAAGCTACACTGTAGTCATTATCAAAACAAACAAAGGTGCAGGAATTGATGAAATACCAGTTGAAAGGTTTCTGTAAGTTCATGAAGCAATCATTTGTCCATGCCAAGAAAGGTGGAAGACTGCTACCTTGTCAACTGACTAGCAGAGGTGCACATTTATGCCTATTGCAAAGAAAGATAAAGGAACAGGATGTGAGAATTATAGAACAATATACTGACTATCACATTCAAGTAAAATTTTAAAATAGTAATTTTAAAATAGTTGCAGCAATGCATTGAACAGGAAGTGCCAGAAATTCAAGTCATGTTGAGGAGAGGATGTGGCCTGGGGATATCATCATTAAAGTCAGATGGATCTTGACTGAAAGTAGAGATTATCTGAAAAATACTTGTTTCTGTTTTATTAACCATGCCAAGATATTTGACTGTGTGGGTCATTAAAAAAAACTATGGAAACCTTAAAATGAATGAAAATTCCAGAACACCTTGTTGTGCTCATGAGAAACCTGGACATGGACAAAGAGGAACCATAGAAACTGAACAAGGGACTGGTACATGGTTTAAAATCAGGAGTGGTGTCTATCAGGGCTTCATCACTTCACTATCCTTGTTCAATCTGTCTACTGAGCAAATAAACTGGCAAGCTGTATAAAAAAGAAGATGACTATACGCAGGTAAGGTACACCTACTATACGCAGATGACTGCTGCAAGCAAAGAAGACGAAGAGCTTACTGATGAAGATGAAAGACTGTCGCCTCTTCATTATGGATTACAACTCAATGTACAGAAAATACTCATAATTGAACTAATCATTGTATGGTAAGCAGAGAAAAAATTAAAGTCGTTAAAGGTTTCATTTTACTTGGATCCACAACCAATATTCAAAGAAGCGCCAGTCAAAAAATGAGCCGATGCATTGCATTTGTCAAATCTGCTGCACAAGCTCTCTCTAAATAAAAGCAACAAAGATGTCACTTTGAGTCCTAAGGCCGGTCTGTTGCTAACCATGGCAGTTGCAGTAGTCTCTGATGTGTGTGAGAACTGGACAACGAATATGGAAGAACACAGAAGAATTGACGCCTTTGGGTAATAGAGCTGAAGAGGAGTGTGAAAAGGACAAAATACCAGAGAAAAATAAATCTTTTGTATTAGATACAGGACATGATGTCATGAAGAATGGCCCAAGGGCAAAACACTCGTTAAAGAAAAGGGGTCAGCTGAAAGAACGCAGAAGCTCAAACTTACTTTCATCGAGTCAATCCTGATTCAAATTGACCATGGAGAACAGGGGAGAACTGTGCCTATAGGTTTCCAAGACTGTAACTTTTTACAAGAGTAAAAAGACTCGTCTTTCTGCTGTGGATGACTGGTGGCTTCAAACCGCTGACCTTGCAGTTAACAGTCCTATATGGAACTCCTCCCCCAAAAGAGGCAGAACCTTAAGGAGATGGATAGCCATAGTGGTTGCAACCAAAGGCTCAAATATAGCAACTGGAAGGATGGTGCGGGTCTGGGTACTGTTTTGTTGTTGTGCACGCAGTCACGATGAGTCAGAAGTAACTTGGTGGCAGCTAGCCCTAACAATAACAACCACACCGCAGAAACGTTTAAGCTAAGGATGCTGGGAAATGAAGTTCTCAACCACATTGACAATATCAATGTTTGTGATAGCTTGCCCCACAGTCACAAAAGAGACTCATTTAGCTGCACTTATCTCGATGTTGGCGGTTACTGGAATTTTCAGGATGACTTCCTTACCATTCTTAGGCCTCGGTTGTTGTGGTTGAAATAGCTGGGACTCCACCTTTATATGCACCTCCTCAGTGAGTAATTTATCCTGTTTCTTTATATAGAAACTGCATCCCAAAAGAACAGTAGGAAAACGTGTGGACCTGTTAAGGGCTTAGATCATTTGACACATCGTATTGAATAAAGCAATTTACCAGGCTAACACAGGGCCAACTGGCTGGTGAATACTCATCTTTTATTTGAAAGAGATTTAGAATCCATCATAGTCCACTGTCCTGACCAAAATGTACATATTTCCTTCATGAAGAACATAGTCACTAAATGCCAAGATGCCTCAGAAGATCAGGATCATTATGAAACTCCTTGAGTGCAGCCCATCCTTATACAGATATATTTGAATTTAAAAGAAACCCTCTGCTCCTTTTTCTGCATAGACAGCATATGATGATTAGATAATATAAAAATGATCATGTAATTGTGATGCAAATGCTAATTTAAAAAGATGAAATAAGAGGCACCTAGCAATTCCTTCTACAGAGCTAGCCCAAAGAACTCCTAAGCATACACATATCTCATTCTCCGCCCCCACCTTTGGTATTTCTCAAATCCAACAATCTAGACAGCTGTTAAAGGTCCCTGACAGAACTTTTTACTCCAGCAACTGTTGTTCCACCCTGTCATATAAGATCACTATGAGGTGGAGTCTACTCAGAGGTAATGAATTTGGAGTTTGATGGCCCAGGGGTTAAGCATTCAGCTGCTAACCAAAAGTCAACAATTGTAACTCATCAGCCACTTTAGAGGAGAAAAATATGACCAGCATCTTCAGTAAATATTATGAATATTAGTTCAGGAAAAGACAACACCTGTTGATCTGCGCCTGTAAAAATTATACCCACTTGCAGGCTACCTCATGTTAATTAAGCCTCTGATAAATCCCCTCTGATTATGGACCAGTGATGGAAAAGTCTTTGTTACCAGAGTACATAGCACGTGGCTTACTGCTAGTGTAGTTATAAAAAAACATGTCATTGCTCTTCCTCTGGACTCAGTGTATCATTACTGAATTTTTTTGTGTGAGAGATTGTTTTGTTAATCATTTTACTGGGGGCTCATACAAGTCCCATCACAATCCATCCATCCATCCATTGTATGTAAAGCACATTTGTACACTTGTTGCCCATCATCATTCTCAAAATATTTTCTTCCACTTAAACCCCTAGAATCAGCCAGCTCCTCATATTTCCCTTGCCTTCTTGCTCCCCCCCATGAATCCTCAATAATTTATAAATTATTATTACACTGTCATATCCTACACTGTCCAATCACTCGAAGTTTTAATATGTGTGCTTCGTTATCAATTGAGGGTATTGTTTGCTTCCTATGCCGCTTTTGTTGGGTCATTTGTCTATGGCACTATTGTTGGGTCGTGTGTTGTGTCTTGATTTTATATGATTCATTGCTTATGAAAAGTAGATTAGGTAAATTGTGAGGCAATAATTATATTAATGAATTCAGACAAACATGACAGGAGAAGCTGGCAGGAAATGTGGAGCTAACACCAATGAGTACAAGGAAAAAGTGGTATTCTGGAATTGATTGTGATGAAGGTTGCACAACTATTTTGAATGCAATTGAATTATTAAAATGAATTTTATGTGTTTTGTTTGTCTGAAAAATTGTTAAAAATAAACAAGATAAAAAATAAACAAGATAAAAATAAACAAGAAAAATTTCACCTAGGAAACCTTATGAGGCAGTTCTACTCCATCATATAAAGTTGTTTGGGTCAGAGCTGGCTCAATAGCACACAACAAAATGTTCCTGGAAAAAACTCACTAGATTTTTAATGAAGCCTGTGTGTGTGTGTGTGTGTGTGTGTGTGTGTAGAGTGAAAGAGAGAATGCACAGATTTCAGTTATCTTACTGTAGTAATATAAAACAAGCCCTCCCTACCCCAGGAGTGCAAAATTTGGTTTAATGTTAGTTACTATAGTATGTTAATTGTAAGTAATTGCATAAATCCTTTTGTATATAGCCCACAAATCACTACATGGACAACTCCCCAAAAGAGACTTGACCAGGGACAAAGTGCATCACTTCTTTCAAAGTCCTTCAGTAGTTGTTTATTATAAATTAGTTAGTTCATACCCAAACAGCAACGCACATAGTTATGTTCCTTCATGGTCTTCCAATGATGAACCTTTGTGAAATTTTGCAAAAACAGATCATTGAAATAATTTATTCAAATGATGAAAATAAAAGAAGAAACAAAAATTAATAGCACAAATTAGCACAATTAATAGCAAAATAGCACAATTAATAACTAAAATTAATAGTGTTAAAATCTAATCGAATACAGAGCTATAGAAAAGTTACTGGCTGTCTGGAAAGACTCTAGATATGAATCAGAGAACTTCATGAAGGTAACATTATTGACATAAACGAGGATATTGTGCATCTAACTGTAACTTGGCATATAATTTTTCACTTTCCCAAGTGGCTAAAAACTCAACTGCTATCCAAAAGAGTAACAGGCCCAACCCTTCAGTCACTTGACTGAAAAATTGGGTTTCTTATAAAAATTCACCTCCTTGGAAATCTTAGAAAGCCATTCTGTGTTTTCTTAGTTTCCGATGAGTCAGAATCCATTGGGTTTGGGGTTTGGGCTAGTATATATTTATGAGACTGTTTAGACAGCACAAACAGATGTATTCTCAGGTATGAACTTCAATGTTGGCAGTTGCCACTACGGATCTTAGAAGAAAAGACCTGACAATCTGCTCGAGATAAATCAGCCACTGAAAACCCTATGGAAAGACTCCACTGTGGGCTGCCCAGCAGGCAGAGAGGCAGAGGTACTCGTGCCTTCCACGAATTCTCTGGCGCCCTCCTACTAGTGCAGACAGGCCCACCTCGTGCTCAGTGCCCAGCTTCAGTGCAGACAATGAGCACCTAGCGATGATGACCCTGGAGGAGACGAAGTCGATGGAAAGGGGGGCGCAGTCGGTACTCCTACCGCTGGCTGTTGGATGGCAATAAGTTTGATTCCAGGCTGGACCGCAAGGACAAATTCTTCTTTGACCTGGAAAAGGGGAGGTCATCAGGCCTGGGACATTGCCGTGGCAACCATAAAGGTGGGGAAAGTGTGCTGTATCACCTGCAAGCCAGAATATGCCTATGGTCTGGCGGACAGCCCTCCAAAGACCCCCTGCAACGCCACACTTGAGTTAGAGATCGAGCTGTTTGAGTTCAAGGGAGAGGAACTGACGGAAGAAGAGCGGGGCATCCTCCACAGAATACAGATGCCAGGTGAAAACTATGTCATGCCCAAGGAGGGAGCTCTCGTGGGGGCGGCACGGAGGGGCATTACAAGGACCGGATGTTCGCCCAGCGGGAGCTCCACTTTGAGATCCATGAAGGGGAGATTCTGGACCTGTCCTGTGGACTGGGGAAGACTATTCAGCGCATGGAGAAGGGAGAGCGCTCCAACGGGTACCGCAAACCCAGCTATGTTTCGGCAGCGCCAGGAGGGAGAAGTTCCACCTCCCACTGCAGGCCGAACTGGAACACAAAATTCACCTCAAGAATGTCGAGAAGGCCAAGAAGTCGTGGGAGATGAACTTGAAGGAGAAGCTGCAGCAGATCCATCGTGAAGGAGCAGGGTACTGTGTACGCCACCGAGGACAAGTATAGGCAAGCAGTGTTGCAGGATCGTGTCCTGGCTGTAGTACAAGTCGTTTGTCCAGTGAGGTGACCCAGAAGGCACAGGCACTACGACAGGCTTCCCACCTGAACCTGGCCATGTGTCACCTGAAATTCCAGGCCTTCTCGGCAGCCACTGAGAGCTGGAGCAATGAGAATGGCAGTAATGAGAAGGGCCTCTTCCACCAGGGAGAGGCCCACCTGGCAGTGAACAACTTGGAGCTGGTCAGGCCGACTTCCAGAGAGTCCTGCAGTTGTATCCCAGCAACAAGGCAGCCAGGGCCCAGCTGGATCCCCAAGTGACTCATACTGGCAAAGAAGCCTAATGCCACAGCTAATGAGCAGCTGGCTGAGAAGGACAGCAAAAGCAAGGCAGGCATCGCTGCAGGAGACCCAAAGTCCTATACCAAGATGAAGGGTGAGCAGCACCACCAGTCCCAAGTGGAGACAGAAGCCCAGCATCTCCCTAGCCCTACTCCTGCAGCAGCTGCCTCCCTCCCTAGTGCCCTCCTGTCCTCCAGCCTGTTAGCTTTGCAAAGACTGAAGAATTTTTAGTGAATTAGACCTTTATTTTTCTATCTGATTGGATTAGTGATTTGGGGGGACAGGGGGAAAAGAGTAGGCTGAAGGGAGTGGAGGAAGGGATCAAGTTAAAGTGTTGTCACCTCTCCTTGTCCCCACCTTTCGGCTCCCGTCCTTACATATAAATATCTGTCTATTCCCCAAATAGAAAACTTTATGGAACACAGTTTTACTCTGATGCATAGGGGCTGTCAACGTGACAGCATCTCGTTCGTGTGTGTTTGTTTTGTTTTGTTTTATACATTGATAACTGACATACAGAAGAAGGGTATACTAGCTAGTTCAAAATCAGGAACGCGTATTTTAAGGCTGCAACTTCTCACCAGACTTCTTCAATTTGTAGACTGAACAGATCATCAGAGAAAGTAGATTACAAGAAGAATGCAGCATCGGGATTGGACAATGGCCTCCTAACAACCTGTGATATACAGGTGACGCAACTTTGCTTGCAGAAAGTGAGGCAAGCTTGCAGCACTTGCTGGTGTCAGGGATTGTAGCCTTTAGTCTGGCCAATAGCTCAGCGTAAAGAAGACCAAAATTCCTACCAGTGGGCCAAGAGGTAGCATCAAGTAAATGGAGAGAAGGTTGACGCGGCCAAGGGTTCTGTGTTGCTTGGACCCACAAGCAATGCTCATAGAAGCAGCAGTCATTAGCTCAAAGATGAGTTCCACTAGCTAAATCTGCTGCATGAGACCTCTTTAGTGTATTCAAAAGCAAGGACATTACTTTGAGGACTAAGGTATGCCTACTCAAGCCATGGTATTTCCAATGTCCTCATATGCATGTGAAAGTTAAATATTGAATAAGGACATCCAAAGAATTGATGCACTTAAATGATGGTGCTGGCAAAGAATTGTGAAAGTACCGTAGACTGCTAAAAGGAAAGCCATTCTGTCTTGAAAGAAGTCCTGCTAGAGTGCTCAGTAGAGGCAAGACTGGTGACCCTCCATCGTATTTACTTTGGACATGTTGCCAGGAGAGGCCAGTCCCTGGAGAAGGCATCATGGTTGTCCAAGAAGAAAGAGAATGAAAAAGAAAAGGGCCCTCAAGGGGATGGATTGTCACAGTGGCTGTAACAGTGGACCAAAGCATCGGAACAAGTGTGAGGTTGGCATAGAACAGGGCAGCGTCTCCTTGTGTTGTCGTCAGGGTCACGATGGGTCAGGACAATACCTGACATATAATGCTAATGTTTAGAAAATGAAATTTAAAGTTGTGGAACAATCATCATACCCCCCGTTAGTTAAATTCCCTTTATTATATGTGTATACATAAATATCATTCGTTTTGCTTTGCTAGAATCTTGGTAGACTTGGTACCAGGAGTGGTTCTAGAGGGAAAAAATATCTCACGAGTAAGTTTTCTAAATTGGATGTGAAGTTCGGTTAGTTTTCCAGGCACTGGAAACTCTGCCCCCCTTGGAATGAATAAGTCTGCCAATGTTAGGAAGATGATGCAGTTGACTGATGACATGAACTGGGAATGTTAATACCCAAAATATTACCAGTAGCAAATGAAGTGTTAGTGAGAAGTGAGGTTTTGCTATTTTTTGACAATGTAATCAGGATTCAACATATAGAGAAGGTTTCCCACATTGTCTGCTTATCTCAGAAGCATCCCACATTCCCGAGGAAACTTCCTTTCAATTTGTTAGAGTCAATCTTTCATCCACGTAAGAGTAATGCATCCAGACCTAATCATTTTATAGTCCATAGGATTCTCAGAGCGGGTCCCATTATGAAAATATTACCTTTTGTTAGATCACATCCTGAAAGGGTATTACTAGGTTTTAACTGCCAAATGACTGAGAATCCTGGCCCAATCAAATTAACAATGTGTTAGTCTGGGTAGAATAGAGAAACAAATCCATAGACACACATATGGATATATGGGAATAGTTTATATACAAAAGGAATGGAACATTGAGAAAGCATCCCAACCCAGTCCAGGTCAAAGTCATAAGTCCAATATTAGCCCATATGCCTGATACCAGTCTATAAAGTCTCCTTCCGACTTACAAAGTCATGGGCCAGTGGGTGCAAAATCCTGGCACTGGCAAGGGTCTCCCCATGCCTCCTCGCTTCCTGGGCTCAGGGTCCATCGACAGCATCCAGTGGTGGTAGAAGTAACTCAGCATTGGCAGCACTCTCTACATGGCTTCACCAGCTTCAGAGGTCTGGCTTCATCAGGGTAAGGCTCTGTCGTTTCTCCTCTGGCTTCTTCTGCTCCTTGGATGCTGCCATCTTGTCTTGTCCATAGTTTGTTGTCTCTGAGACTAACTTCCAACAACTGGGGAGATAGCTTCTCAACTCTATGAGGGAAATATCGCGAGATTTCCCAGAAGTCTCAGAAGAAAGCCCTGCCCACATGGAGGCCCCATTGGCTACTCAATGGCTATCTCCAGATTAACAGGCTAGACTCCACCCCTACATCTCAATCATAAAATTAACATAAACACATGACCGCCACAGACACAAAAACCGTAACTATGGTATAATAATTAAAGATAATTATGAAAATAAAATAAATCTATTAATTAGATATTTGATGACTTTTAACATTTCTTATATTCTCTAAATTTATAAATTAGATATTATATCATATTTCAATTCTCTTTTCTTCCCTTAGTTCATAATAGCTCAAGGGAATTTAAAAAATCTAAACTTTCCCACATTCATTGACCCTGTTATTTATGAGTGTTTTTTTAAATGGATAGGGGCCCCACAGGTCTTATATACATTATTATTGGAGTAACTTAAATAAAAGGTTATAGTTTTCAATAGATCAAACAGTAAATATTATTTGTCTCATCATTGTTGTGGTCCAAGAGAAGGTGGCTCCTTACATCTTCCCCACATTATTACCCTGTACATAAAATATTTAAGAACAATCGTGACACTTTGAGACCATATGTAACTCAGGTCAAACCCAATTTGAATGGTTTGATAACTCCCTCTGCAACCTGAGTTGTTTTATTCCCTGTGGGGAAGCTGGTCTTTTCATGCCACATAATTCTTTGAATCAATTCATCATCAATACAGACAAAGGTCTCAAAATTGTGAACCTCCTTTCCCCAGAAATCAGGCATAGGATTAAACTAAGGTCATGCTGTAGCAGTTTTTAACGATTAGTTGAGCACTGGAATATGAATATGAATGTAGAAATACCTTGAAATCATGGGCATCAACTCATTCACTTCATATGTGAATATTTTGGCATCGATTGATTCAGTAAATTACCCAATCTCGTTGACCTAGGTCAAGATTTGAATCGACATTTTTTGAGTCGCAGATCATTGCTCTTTATGCCACACTCATCTAATTTAGAACTGTGCTGGAGACATCTCTCTGACATCACATATGTGAATGCAGAGTAGAATACTGTGAATCTTTCTGGGATGGATAAACTCAGAAAAAACAATGTAGAGTCAATGAAAGAGCAATGAACCACAGTAAAACATCATCAAGAAGTAGGTAGTTGTGAAAACTGAGGTCAGTTTTCAAACAATTTAGTCTGCATAAATATATAATATTTAAATCACTTTATTAGGGGTGTTTCTATAACTCCTATCACAATCCATACATCAATTGAATCAGACATGTTTGTACATATGTTGCCTTCATACTTTACTAGACATTTACTTTCTATTGAGGCCTTGACATCAACTATTTCTTTTTTCCCTCTCCCCGTCCTGACCCATAATCCCCTGAAAGATTGAACATTGTTATTATTTTCATCTGCATGTATATTTTTAAAGAGTTTGAGAATGAATGCAAAAGTTTAGCCTCATAGACGGGATTTGGTCGTGTCATTTGTCATGTCATTCAGTCATTTCATATTCATTTCAATTAGTTTTTGGTGTTCTCTGTGCAAGTTCCCGCAATCATTCTTGTTTTCACTCTTGAGATGTGCTATGTCACATAACTTCCACTGCATTCACTATTGTTTTTGTTTTGGGGGCATCACTGCCCTCTGGTGGTGGGAGTAGGAGGCCCATCCTTGCTGCTGGATTTGAATCTCCAACCCAGTGGGCCACAGTCACGCACACAACCACTACGCCACCAGGGCTCAGCCTGCATTCACTATTGTAATCTTCTGCCACTATGTAAACATATCTCCGATTTGTTCTACATGAACTTTGGAAATGTGAAAAGTCTTCAATTACAAATTCCTTTGGTAAAAGTCTATAAAACCCAGATTTAAAAATATATTCTGCTTCAGACATCCTTGTACTTAATAGAACCTTTCTATTTAAAATATACACATAAATGCAAACATCACCATATTCATCATCTTCACCCACCTTTCAAAATGTATAACATTGGTGGTTCAAGACAAGGGTCATTCAGAATACCAGGCTGATTCTGAAATGAAGAAGTAAATATGGGAGGGTATTTCATTTTTACTCTGAACAAGCTCGACTCAAAAAGGGAGAAAGGTGGTGTTCCTTTGTTGCCCTTTCCCCTCCCCTTACATTCTATTCCTGTTTTCCTCCACACTGACAGAGGTCATTGCATGCATTTCAGTTCACAATTTTACTCCCACTAAATATCAATTGTGAGTTCACAAATAAACCTCCCACTGTCATCATGATATTCTTTTCGCCTTCAAAACCTGTTGGCAGTTAGCTGTGAAGTTGATAAAGTATTTCACAAACTGAATAAAGATTCTAATAATTTAATTTGTGTTCCATTTATGAAAAATCTGAATTTTACTTGTAAGGCCAATAGCTATGTATGAAAATTCATCTTTAATTTAATTATTTAAAGCACTTGAAAAGGTCAATGGGGAAAATATTTCAGCACTGTAAGTAGAATAAGAATACAATAATGAACTAACTATCTGCGGTGTGAGTTGTCCAAAACGTTCTGTGCAGAAAATCCCACTTTGAGTTTGATCACTGTCTTCTTTCCCAGTTCTCCTCTGATTTGGAAATGTCCGAGTCCCTTTGGAAATCAAGGTGACTGGCTTGGAGCAATCAGTCAGTGGTGACTGAATTCCTACTATAGGGTCTGTCCAATCCTTAGGAACTCCAAATCTTCTAAATCTTCTATATGCTAAGAAAACATCCCAATCCAGTTCAGATCAAGTCCATAAGTTCATATTAGTCCATAAGGCCGATAATAGCACCTAAATCACTCTTCAGACTCACGCAGTCACTTGCATGGATACAGAATGCAGAAGATCACAGGCGGGTGGTGCACAGTCTCTGAATCCAATGGCGGTAGATGCATCTCCAGGACCCTGGCTGCCATAAGCGTGGCTATTTGTGGCTTGTCAACAGAAAGGTGAAGCAGAAAGAGAGTGTGGTCCATCTTCCAGGAGAAAAAGACAGGAAGTTTCCCAAATCCTCATGATTAGGCCAGGTCCATAAGGAAGTATCATCAGGCTCTGACCTGATTAACAGACTAAACTCCGCTCCTTCATTCCTTTATCAAGTTGACATGAAATTGTGCCACTACCACAGACTATGTTTTATGCCCTCATCTCACAGAGGTTAGTGTAGGTCTACTAACTTTCAGTAGTTACAAATTTTAGGAATTCAGTCAGCTAATAGCTCCATGCCACTCTTTAGTCATATTTCTCCTTCAGCAGAAAATTTCCCATGTTACTCAAATAATTACTTTCCTCTGCTCCTCTCATAAGAATGTAATAAGTAAGAAATCTAGCCTCTGATGATGTATTTAAGAATTCATGAAGCCTTATTATAGTAAACTGACAAAGAAATAGTTTGGCATGCCTTCGTTTCTGCCCCACTATCAATTTGCTGATTTCTATTTTAAGAACATATATTTTAAAATTATGTAACAAATTTTGTTTTAAAAAAATTCCCATGACAAGGAAGTGAGTTCAAACCCAAGCTGAAAGGTTGTCCAAGGGTCATAGTGTCAGGGGTTTTGATCAGTCTTTACCTCATCAATAAGCCTCGACCTTTTTAAGATGGTTAGTTTTGTCCCACCCTCCTTTATCCAAGATATTCTAATGTGATGTATCTCAGAGAAGTTAGCAGTTGTAACTGAGCATAATCTTAAGTCTTCTGATCTCAAGGTTGTGAAGGTGATTCGCTGGTCATTGAACTGTTTCCATATTTCTTTCATTTTCTTCCCTCTTTGCTCCAGACACGTGCAGATTATTCTAACTTATATGGCTTCTCATGAGCTTTTAAAACACACTGTATCACCACAGTGGAGAGCTAGTGATGATGTAGGGGTTATACATTGGGCTGCTAATTACAAGGTCAGCTGTTCAAAACCACCAGCTGCTGCTTGTGATAAATATGAAGCTCTCTACTCCCATAAAGAATTACAGTCTCAGAAATCCACAGGGGGACACTTATACTCCGTCTTCTAGGGTCACTATGAGTTGGAAATGACTCGATGGCACTGTGTTTGAGTTTGAAATGCCAAAGTAAGACGACTGTAGAACATTTTCATTGAGAACTATTTTGTGCTAGTTGTAATGGTTAGGTCTCCCGAGACTATGATCCTGAGACCTCATATCCAAGCGCTCGTTCTTTCAAGGTATTTTTTTAGGGCTAAGAAGTTTTTGTAAGATTTTCCTCTGTAATTCCTATTATGTTTCTGGATATGCAGGAAAGGCAAATACATATGTGTTCATAGTCTCTGTCAACTCTACATATATTCTGAGCATAACCCCATTCTTCTTCCCAGATCTGTTCAGCGTGTGTGTCTGTGTCACTGGTAAATTATTGTCATCACTGTTCTTGCAGAACTGTATGTATTCAAAGTCAAAATGGCAGCATTTCCCCAAGGGCAAAATTGAGAAGACAGGAAGAAGAATGAAAGAAGGAGGAATAAAGATGGAAAACATGGGGTAAAAGTACAATGAGTGACAATGCACGGTGGGGATTGTAATCAGTAACATAAGAGAAAATGATATGAAAATGGAAAATGATATGGAAAATGGGTGTGCTCTGTAAGCTTTCATTAAGTTCACAATAAAAAAGAAAAAACTGATGGCATAAAATGCACCAATGATTTTACAAACAAAATATGTACAATTTTATTATAGCACCCTTCAAGTTTTAGTCAAGGCTTACCTCTTCAAAAGTAGACTTCTTTACTTCTTGTATTGATTTCTTTTGAATTATTCTTCACAATTGCCATTGTTTTCCTTTTGTTTGTTAATTTCTTCTGCTTTTGTTTTTTGTCCCTAACACAGCACTTGATTTGGGCATAAGTAGAAGTGGAAACTTGCTGTACTGTCTAAATTGAATATTATCTTATTAATAAACATGTTTTCTGTGTGCTTTTCTTTGACATTCCACAACTCATAGTAAACTGTCACAGAAATCTTAGAAACATTTAGGTAGAGAGAATTTCAAAGATGATAAAATGACTTTGTCATATTTCACTATTAACTTTTGTGGTAGATACCATGTCAAAGAGATACTCCTGGCTAGGGGTGGATTTCACTCTATCAATCGGGTCATAGCCTGATGATATCTTCTTGGGGGATGTAAGCTTTTTAGAAGTGGAAAACTGGAAACTGAACTTCTCTCTGTGTCCTTTCTCCCTCCTGCTTGCTGGGACCCTGTGCTTGCCTCCAGGATCAGTCAGGCCTTGAGAGCTGCTGGTAACCTGCCATGTTCCTACTCCCTTGGGATTCTCAGGGCTTGGCACCCACCAGCATTCTTCCTGCATTCTCCTTCTCCTTTCTTAATTATAGAGCACAAGCTGCTTGATCCTGAAAAGGAATTTGGTGTGCGTCTGACTTACGGACTTAGGGAAACAAGTTGGCCTGGACTGAGATGTCTTCTGGATATAAGACCACTTCTTGATATGAAGCTCTTTCTTATACATATGTGAACATCACTGGTTTGTGTCTCCATGCAATTCAACGTAGGCACCCATGTGCAAATCATGTGCAATTCAACCTACACACCATGTGATTTGATTGACTCTCCCTGGAGTTCTTTTAAGTTCAAATATTCTAAGATCTGGGTTCTCTGATTCCAAATCCATGTTGTCCTATAGTAGTTCGTTTATAAAACTTCCAAAAGTCAGATTCCTAGCAGTAGAATTAAGATCAGGGAAATTTATTGGAAGTGCAGGAGGTTGATGGTGAAGAGGTTAGAGAAAAGGAAGCTGTTGTGATTTTCACTGGTATCTGAAAGACCATAATGAATAAAATAAATAAGATGGGGCCACATTTGGGGTCAATTCTTCTCCAAACAAAAACAAAGCTCATCACCATTGAGTTAATTCTGATTCATAGTGACCTATAGGATAGAGTAGATCTGTCCATGTTGGTTTCTGCGACTGTAAATCTTTACAGGAGTAGAAAGCTTTCTTTTCCTTCCATAGAGTATCTGGCGATTTGAACTGCTGGCCTTGTGATTAGCAGCTCAGTACAAAATCACGATGCCACCAGACCTCTCCAGTGGTTCTCGAAACCAAGAAACCATACCGAAATATT
>PVJH01016050.1:0-51664 GCA_004026705.1 Nesogale talazaci | reverse complement strand
GGGACATGTGAGCCAAACAGAACCCTGAACTTTAAAGATCCCCCAACAATCACAAACCCGCCCTGCTTCCCTCTAGCCATGAGGCCTGTGTGAGGAAGGTTTACTGGGTTTTTCTCCCGTGTTGGACAAAGTTCTTCCCATGTTAGCCATCCCTGCTGGGACATTTCAGAGACAACCACGCTCATTGTCGGGAGTGTGCAAAGCCCTCTAACTGTTCGATTCAATCGTTTCATGTTTAAAGGGCATTTGAGTCCCCACGATGATGTCTGCATCGTGGAAAGAGACGCATAGGATCGCTATAAAATTCTCTCTGATGCAAACGCCTTTGCCGGAACTCGAGGATGACAAAAGCCTACTGCTCTCTCAGCTGAGAGAGAACTTGAGGCTCCCCAGATGCGGGGTGACACCGGAGCCTCCTCAGTAGGTAGGGGGCAGGGGGAGGAGTGCAGGACACAAACTTACAGCCATCAGGGTACCCAAAAGTCACCCCAGGGATCTAAAAGGCCTGCGACAGCATCAAGAGCCCTGCAGTCACTGTGTCTCCTTTTCTGGGAAAAGACCACAGCGGCAATGTTGGGAGGAGACTCCCTCGCCTGCTTCCCGAAGCTGCTGATCTGAAGGCAGGCCAACACCCCGAGTGGCCCCGGGAACCCCGGGATAGGCTGTTCTCCAAGTAGCAAGGCAGCCCCTCCACTTCACTCTGCTTTCTGCCTGGCCACAAAGTCCGTTCAGGCGGTTGTGTGGTGTGCCCCACTCTGGAACGCTCATCTACCAGCCATCTTCCCTGCACTCCCTCCGGAGGGACGGAGGGAGGGGTGAAGCCACCACACATGTCCACTGTGCGTACCTGCAGGACAAACGTGGCAGCAAGTGATTTGGGCCAAGGGGCAAAATGTGCCCAGGTTCTAGAACCCTCTCTTACTCCACCCCCGTGTCCCCTTGCCAGCATCTCAGGAGCTGGAATGGCACTGGTCCTGGGCCTGGCCAGCAGAGCTACTGTGCAGGACACAGTCGGGGCCAACGGGGCGGCCGTGACTAATCTGAAAGCCAGGTGTCACCTCCTCCTTGTCATCATGTGTTCTCCAAGATGACAATAAAGGAGGCAGGTTTTCCCAAAGGGAAAGCTGGGTGCCCTTGTCACCCCTGGGGGGACTCTGGGGACGGGGCCCTCATCAATGATTCCACTCCCACTGGAAGCTGGACGTAGCCGAACTTGGTCCTAAAGACACCACTCCCCTTCAAAACCCAGGAAGGGGGCGGGGGGAGAAGAGGCAGGGAAGGATGGGGGAGGAAGGGGGCATCCACTACTAAAATCCTTCATATCAAAGTCACCCCCAGGCCAGGAGGCACCCCAAGTAGGGTCTTAACCATCCTTCCTCTATTTTGAAGTCTTTCAGACTCACTGGGGCCCTGAATCAGGAATTGTCGGCTAAGGCCTATGAGATGGACGGGCTTCCCACTGGCCACAGGGCCCTGAGCTATTTGGTGGGAATGCTTCACGCAGGGACACTTTGGATTGTTCTGGGCTGTGGGGAGGGGGTTTGAGGGGTAGTGGTTCCTGCTTTTCCCCATCCCGCCCCCCCACCCGGGGTCGCTTCATTTTGTGGCAGGCTCTGAATCAAGGCAAGGAAACTTCACCACAGACATCCCCCAAATGGCTCCCTTCGGCACCACACACCCCAGTACACGTCAACATCTCTGCCACGAGCCATCAAATCCCACACGCGGTCTGTCCACCTGAGACGCCCAGACTTAAAAACCGACGCCTCCAACAACCCCGTGCCCATGGCTGCGGCAGGACGCAAGCCTGGCAAGGAAGCCATGAGGCCAGCCATGTCTGGCCCCTGTACGGGTGAGGTGGGGGTGGGGGTGGGGGGAACGCCAGCAGGAGGGGCAGTGAGGGAAGACGGAATGGGTGCCCATGGGTGACAGCGGCCCCAGTGAGGTCCGGTCCCCTCTGACCCTAGGGGGTTTGGTGAGTCTTTGTTGTGTGTTTGTTTTTCTGCAGGGATGCATTTGGGCAGCCTGCCTGCCTTCTCTCTCTCTCTCTCTCTCTCTCTCTCTCTCTCTCACACACACACACACACACACACACACACACACGCCCTGACATTTGATGCTATTCCACAAAGCTTCAGCCTTTCCCTCTCTGAAATTAACCAAAGGCAAGTAAATAGAGAATCACTTACAGGAGCTTTCCCTGAATGCTTTGGGGCAGAGGAGGTGGGCCGGTAGTAAAGCATGCCCCATCCCAGAGCCCCCCCCATAAAATGATGTATTAAAAAAAGCATGCCCCATCTCAGGACGGTTATCAGGCCCCCACCGCCAATAAAATGATTTATTTTTAAAAAAAGAAAAGAATGTCCCATCCCATCTTCTTGTTCCCAGGATGGGGAGAACAGTGACCAGTGATCTCTGAGACGTGTCCCAGGCTGGAAAGGCCCGAGGAGCTCCTGTGAAAAACTCCACTCTCGCTTCTAGCGGGCCCTGGACAGTGGGGCGAAGCCCCTTCTCTGTCATTCCACCCAGGCCCCTCGGATGTGTGTGGTAAAAGGGTCGATCTTCTAACCGCGCAGAGTATCAAATGCACTTCTTGGCAAGGGCCGGCTCTATTTTCAGTACCGATTAAAAAGCTTCTTGGTGGGCTTGCAAACACCTCTATCAGGCAAACATAATTCCTGCCGGGAGAAATCGCACAATTGCATTGCTAGAAAGAGGCACTGGCTTTCCTTGAAAACACCATGAAGGTGCATTTCCACTGAGTCTCCGACTTGGTCAGACACGGTACCACCGTGTCTGAAAAACCAACCGAAGTTTAGCAGAAAGTTCACCTCAAGAGAATGCTTTCTACAGTTTTCCTTTTTTTTTTAAAAAAGGAAAAGGTCCATACTTCTGGATGGGTTTTGAAACGGCCACCCGACAAAGTAGCAGGCCGGGACGATTTAAAATCGAACCAGTGTCCCACACTGTGACACGTTAAACCTTTCCCTCGGAGCCCAGCCCCTTAAAATATCCTTGTTCTTTCTTAAGGTTGAGTGGAAATGTATAATCGGGGGGTACGTGCTGGGTGGGGGTGGGAGGTGGGGAGGCGAGCGAACAAGACAGGTTTATTACGGCCATGAAATATTAAGCAGGCACCAAAGAACAGTAGTTGGATGTCCGGAGCCTGCCAGGGAGCAGGCAAGCCCAAATGCCAGCTGCACAAAGCCACCGTATCTGTTTACGCTGCCCCTGATTAACACCTGGGAAGTTTTGAGTTACATCTTCCAACGTGTCTGAGGCCACATCCCGGGGCTCGGTGACTGCTCTGGGGAGCAAGGATTCCTGCTTTTCCTAAAACTAAAGTGGGGGGTAGGATGGAGGGAGGCTGAAAATGAGTCTCTGTGGTGCAGGGAGGAGGGGCAAGCCACCTATGAAAACCAGTGTTGTTCCCCCCTACCTGTCCATCACCACCCGCCCTATGCCAAGCCAGACCCCTAGCCCCTGAAGGGCCCACGCAAGAAATGCCACGCTAGAATCCCACCTGCCTCTTATTTCTTGGTCCTGCTTGCTGCTGAACATAGTAGGGAGCACAAAACCTCTAAAACTGTGTCCCTATCAATGTGAAAACATCATTACTTCCAAAATGGGACAGGGGGACCCAAAATTCCATGGTAGCGTATGCAGAAGAGTCGGGTTCTGGATCTACCTCCCGATTTCGGGATGGAGAGCAACTTGTGGAAAAGGAAGTCTGAAGCAAAGATAAACTTTTTACGGAGGGAGGCTAATTCCAGTTTAGGGAACCAGGAGCAAACGGGGCAGCCTCCTTTTTTTAGACTTACTATATCTATCCCTCCCAAGCATCCTGATGGCTCCTCTGCTAGCTGGCTCCAAGAGAGTGGCCAATTTTCCAAATGATTTAAAAATCTACGTCATCCTTACTGATTTCACAGATGCCTGATGAGGCCTTAGGCAGACAGACACTCAGGCTGGTGTTTCCCTGTCCACAACTTCACTCTTCCCCCTCCCATCCCCACTGTGTGCTTTTAAAGATGGATCCTGATCCCACATTGCCTGCTTCATGATATCAAAGCTGGGTGGAGTTCGAGGCTTAAGCAGTCAGGAGACGACTTCAGAAAGTGCGTGGAGAAACGGGCTGAAGAAAATCAGATTTTTCCATGCGGTTTTTGAAGGTTCTCTGGTATCATCCAGTGAAGTCCCTTTGCTAGTCTAAAAAGGTCATTATGGGGGATCTTGGTCTCGGCTTGACATGGATGCCACTTACCAGTTAGGTACCCTGCCCTCCAGAAGGCCACTTAAAGCCCCAAAGGCAATCGGGCCAAGTCCACCCCATGGCTCTACTCCTTGTGGCAGTTGGAGAGACTCAGCTTGTCCCCAACCCCAGCCCAGATCATTTTGTTAAATCCCACCTAGTATTTTGTCACTGAGCAAAGCATTTCAGAAACGGTGTTAATATTTAATCACATTAGTACTGGCGTGTTTTACGGCGTGACAAAATAAAATACCATTACCCAAGCGGGGGTTGCCATCTGAAAGGGAGCAGAGAGAGATATAGGAAAAGTGGGGACGGGGTGGGGGTGGGGGGATCGATGGCAAAAATGATTCCTGAGGATGAAACCTAAAGAGGCCAGGTGGGGGCTGGACTCGGGGGGGATCTGGGGAGCGGGAGGCTGCAAAGGGGGACCCTGTGTTTTGTTGAAAATCTTTCAACTCAATTCTCAAGTGGAGCACTTGATTCTGCCTTTCAGCCAGGGGGGTGGCTCGGAGGCCTGGAGAGGGTTATGTGTACCTATTTATACAATGTGCACAGGGTGTTAGCATAATGAAAAGTTTAATCATCCTTATTTACTGCCAGTGGGGTAGCAGCCATTGGATGCAGATACCTTATAAAGCCACCGGGGGCTGCAGCATCTGTGAGTGACCTCAATTCAGGGCTTTATCTGGGAAGCGGGTCCTTGCACATTTCAGGAGCAAAACAAAGGAGGTCAAGTGACTAGCCCAGCCCAGGCTGAGAAGGTGACCAGCATCTGGGCCCCTCCTCTGAAGGAAGGTCCCCCTCCCCGGCCTTCCCGGCGCGGTTAGCTTGCAGGGAAAATTCATCCCAGAGTGGCTAGCATCTGTTGCCCAAATTCTTCCCCCCCGTCCTCTGTGATCATGAAACAAACAAAACAAAAATATCTTTTTCGTTCTAGTTCTTCCTTCAAGGTCTGGGTCTCTTCCTTTCGGGGGATGACTGCCATTTTTCTTAAGAAAAAGATGATGATGGCCAGGATTGACTACGGGGTGGAAGGGCACCTTAAAAAAACCCCAAGAAACACCACCTCACCCACCTAGTCCCCAAAACCTTTCCAAAGACTCACCTCTTTAAACTTATTTCTTTCCCAATTTGGGTTTGTTTGGGCCTGGCCTGGTTTGGGTTTTTGACTTTTCTCTCTCCGTTTAGGACATTATAGTTTTCATGATTTGGGGATGGGGGGTGGGGAGGATGAGGAATGGAAGAAAAGGAAGATGAGGAGGAGGCAGGTAGAAGTGACAAGGGCCAAGACCGTGCTAAGCAGCTATCGACCTTGGTAGGGAGATGTTGTGTAAAAGAAAATAAAAGAGAGGGGAGGCGGCCCCGTCCAAGTCCATTTTTAAAAAGGAAGAGGGGAGAGGAGAGAATGCAGGGGAAGGAGCCGAGGGTCCCAAACGAACCAATTTATGGCCTGGCCTGGGAGAAGCTTGGAGACTGTTGCTGTCGGCCTGGGTATCTGCTGTGCATGCTAAACACCCAGCTTCAAATGAGAGGGAGCGTCCGGGGCTGGGCAGTAACCATGAACAAAGAGAAAAGCCAGAGAGCCGCATTCATGAATTCAAAAACCTAAGCGGGGGAACAGGGCTAAGGGAGACCAGACTGCTGAAGACCCCAGAGTTCTGAGCTACTCAACTCCTGCTCCCCATCACCTCTCCCTCCTCTCTCCTCCCCTAAACCCCATCCTCTGCCCCCATCCCCAGCAAGTACTCCTCCCACCTCCTCCCACCTTAAATCCAGGGTCAAGAGCTGGCATGATGTGGGGAGGGCTAGGAAAGGGGAGGCCGAGGAGAGAAGAGCCATAAGGGAAGGTCAGAATCTCCAGACGCAATTCTTTTAAAAGCCAGATTAAAGCGCCAGCCAGGGGCAGCGAGGGAATTCTGCCTGATAACCCTGAGGAGCTTCAGCTAAGACTCAGAAGAAAAGGTGGGATAGGGTGGGGTGGGTATGGGACCTCGTTAAGCAGACATTAACTGTTTAAATAGAAAGAAAGAGCCCTGTTAAATAAAAACAGACATCTAAGACAACCCATGATATCTCTAGGTTCTCTCTGTAACTGGAAAGCCCCCACTGGGCCATTCACTGACTCACGAACCCCTCCCACCTTAAAGGCCCCCAAGCCTGGGGAGGGGGTGGTGTTTAGAATGCAAACGAGGCTTGGGACTAGACATCTGTCACCAAAGCCAAGCGATATATTGACAAACGCAGGTCCTTTGTGTCTTAAGAATATGTGTCCATATCCCGGTACACAAATGAAGTCCCTGGCTCCAGGGTCTGGCATTGCTTAAGCAAGACTCCCTCCCCTCAATGTCAAGGAGAGGCACTGGGAAAAGACTGACTGGCTCCCACCAAGCCAGACAGGTCTCCAGTTTTTCAATGAACCCTCTAATAGTTAAGAAGAGACAAAACAGCTATTCATTAGGAACAAATGTCAAATTAGGCGTCGCCTCAGAGTGATGCTGCCAGACACCTAAGTGGTAACTTTGTCTTCTAAAGATGTTCAGAATCAGAGAACTGGGTTGGCTACCCAGGCCGGCAGGAGGTGAGAAACACAACTTTCCAGGTGTTTCTGCCTGGAAAGGGGAACACAAACTTTAAAGTGGGGCCAGGATCAATGTTGAGGACATGAAAGTGGGGAGAAGGGGGGTAATGGGAAGAACCTAGGTTTCTGAGTCCTGTGCAACTGAGCTAAAACTGGGGCGGGGGGGGGGCCGTAATAGAAGCCCACTCCCAAAGTGTTATCATTTAGGATGCTGTGGAACCACCTGGGGGTAGGAGGGTGGGGGTGCCCAAGAAGCTCTTTGTGTAACCAAGGTAGAGGAGGTGGGAATTAGGAATTAGGAGGACTCCTTGCGCCCTCCTAACCCCTGGGGTACCTGCCTTTCCAGAGCCTTCCAGGCCCAGAGTAGAGACTGCAGTGGGGTAGGGGCAAGTGTCAGAAGAAGTGAGAAGGGGCGGGCGCCAGCGCGTGCACATACCTTCTTTGCTGTTGGGGTTCTGGGGTTTGGCCTTCTCCCAGGGTGCCAGCGTCTTGTCGTCGTCCGCGCCGTCCACCAGGGCCTTGTCAGTGGGCATGTACCAGGTGGCGCTGTGCTCTGCCATCAGAGAGTCCAGGTCGATGGTGCTCATGGTGCTCTTGACGGCCTCGGAGCAGCAGCTGCCCAGCTCGCTGTCGCCATTCTGCACGCTTGAGGCCGCCACGGGGCACTCGCCTTTCTTGCCGCCCTTGAGTCCCAGGGGCTGGTCCTCCGAGATGCTGAACTGCTGCCTCTGCAGCTGGATCTGCGCCTGCAGAATCTCCAGGGGGTGGATCTCGTCGGGTGGCGGCGGCGCACCACTGCTGCTCGTCGGGGTCCGGACCTGCTCCAGGCCTGGTGTGCCAGGGTGGCCCGCACCCCCGCCGTAGCTGTCAGGGGTCGAGGTAGAGGTAGACATGATGCCCAGGCCGAGCGGGGGCGGGGGCGCCTTCTGTCCGTGTTCGCCGGAACCCACACCTCGGGGCGGCAGTTTGGGTGAGCCGGTCACCAGGGGGCTCCTGCTCGCCTTGCCCAGTGCCACCGAGGGGTTGTCGGAGCTGGAGGACACCTCGTCCTCATTGGCATAGGTGGCACTCACCTCCTCAGAGGCGAACTCACCCACGTGAGGGGAACTACCGTTCGACTTGGCCCCGCCTTCCAGGGTCGCCATGAGGTCTGGCTGGTCCCCCAGGAGCAAGTCGGTCCCTTTGCCCCACGAAGGCGAAGTGAGCGCTTTCTCATGGGGTGTGGGCGCCCCGCGAGCCTCGCCCCCCGCGGAGCCCACCCCGACGGCCGCGCTGGGGGTCTGCTGCTGTCCTGGGCTCACCCCCGGCCCACCCCCGCTGTCTGGCGCAGCAGAGTACTTGTCGAAAAAAGTCCCGGGGCTCACGTGGCCACTGTCCCTTTTTCTGCGACCTCTTCCCCGGCCACCGCCCCCAGGGACAGGCTTGCCATCGTTCCCGGACGTGGACTCCAGGGTGTAGTTGGGTGAGAGGCTGGTGCCGTCCCCCGGGGCTGGTAAGTTAGGCGGCCCGGAGGCCTTGGAGCCGTTACAACTGGTCCCCGACGGGCCGCCGGGTCCCGGTACACCGGGGACAGCCCCTCCAGGAAAGTAATCCGAACCTGGGTTGCCCGCCACTGCCGCGCCTTCGGTCTCATTCTGGCTCAGTTTCCTCTTGCCCTCAGGCGGGTTCTTCTTATTGAAGGTCACATTGAGGTTAGGGGCCCCGAGGCTGGCGATCATGTTCTGGCAGGCCGTGGAGAGCGCAGCTAGGCAGCTCTGGCCGAACAGGTTGTCCTTGGAGCTGGGCTTGTTAAAGGAGCCCAGCGAGAGCGCGCCCAACTTGCTGGCCGAGGATCGCTGGCTGGGCTGGAAATCCGGCTGCGGCGGGTAGGCGCCCCCGCCGCCGCCCGCGCCGCCGCCCGCGCCGGTGCCGGCCCCGCCTGTGCTGGGGGGCGAGCTCACCCCGGGGCCGCTGTGCGGCGTGGCCTGCCGGCTGGCGGCGCTAAACGGAAAGCCCGGCTGGCCCCCGAGCGCGGGCGCCGCGAAGTCCGGCGGCGGAGGCCGGCGCTCCGAGGGCGCACTGGGCAGCCCCACTCCGGCCCCGGGCGACTGCAGCTGCCCCAGGCCGGCCAGGTTGCCCCCGAACTGCAGACCGGGCGAGGGCAGCGCGGGCACGTGGCCCTCCCCGGGCATCCTCAGCGGCTCCTGCAGAGGGCCCCGGAAGAGCACCCCAGAGCCGCCCGGCGGAGGGGGCGGTGCCAGGCCCGGGTCGTGCGGCCCGCAGTCCGCCGGCAGGCCCGAGCCGCCCATTCTACGAGGCAGCAGGTCTCCGGGTGGCGGGTGCGGGCCTGGGAACCAGGCGCTCTCCTGCGCCAAATGCGGCGCCTGCTGCTCAAAGGTGCCCAGGCGCCCGGCGCTCGCGCCGCCACCTTCGCGCTCAAAGTTCGGCTGGGTCAAGCTGCCCACGGGGCCGCCGTGCACCAGGCCGCCCTGGCCCACGTCCCCGGGGTGGCCTAGCTGGGCCAGGTTGGGCTGGCGCAGCCGCTGCTGCTGATTCCGCGACGCCATCTGCTTCATCATGAGAGCGGCGTTTTGGCGCTGCTGTTGCTGCTGCTGTTGCTGCTGCAGGGACTGGTGGTCCGGAGCCGGGTGCTGCAGGGGCGGCCCCGAGGGGAAGCTGTCGGGCACAGGCGGTGTGAACTCGCCTGGCAGGCCTGTGTAGGCGGAGGGCGAGAGGTGGTTGTCCATGCTGCCGTTCCACGAGGCGCAGCGGTCCACACCCGCGCTGCCCTGGAAGTCGAAGCGCGGCCTCTTGGCCACGTTCAAGTAGGGGGGCGCGTCGAAATGCTGCAGCCGCTGGTTGGGCGCCTGCTGCGCTGCAGGGTGCTGCATGCTGAACACAGGCTCGGAATAAGGGTGCATGCTCCGGTTCTCCAGCCGGTGGATGGGGTACTCAAACTGAGAGTGCTGGGTGGGCACCACTCCGTCTTGCAGGCCGCCGCTGGGCGGGCCGGGCTCACCCTGCTGGGGCCGCGGGAGTGCGGGCGGACACGAATTTTGTCGGACCAGAAGCCCGGGCGGCGGCTGCGGCGGCGGCTGCTGTGGCTGCGGCGGCGGCGGCGGCTGCTGCTGCGCGGGCGGCTGCTGCGGGGGCGGCGGGCCCTGCTGGGGTGGCTGCATTAGCGGGTGCCGGGATCCCACGCCGGGCTCCAGGCCCACGGGCATTTTGCGGGCCCCGCCGAACCTCTCGAAGAATATGCCGTGTTGCTGTGGCGGCGGCGGCGGCGGCGGCGGCTGCTGGGCATGCATCTTGGTCAAGCCCACCATGCCTGCGGCTCGAGGCATCGCCGAGGGTCCCGGGAAGGCGCCCGCGGGAACCTGGCGGCCCGCCGCGTAATGAGGCAGCTGCCCCTCGGAGTCAGAGGGCGAAAACATGTCGAAATGTCCTGAGGGCGCCTCGCCAGGGTAGTTGTATTCCAGCGAGTCGACGGCCCCCTGGTTAGCCATCCTCCGGGGCTCCAAGCTGTGGGAATCGGAGCCGCCAGAGGTGGGCAGGCCATGGAAGGAGGCGGCCCGGTTGGGGCTCTGGTCCAGCGGCAGGCATGGGGCGGGCACGGCGTGACCCGAGGCGCCCGAGCTGTGGAAGTCCGGGAGGTTTCCAGGTCGCTGTGGGCCGAAGCTCTCCGGTCCCTGGCTCTCTGCCATGTGCTCGTAACCTTCCGCAAAGGGCGGCTGGCTGCTCAGGCCGCCGCCGGCGCCGCTGTAGCCCAGCAGGCGCCCCCCGTGCAGACAAGAAGCCCCCGGGTCCGGGCCGCCAAAGTTGCCCCCGAAGTGAGGGTGATGCTGGTGGGGGTGGTGTCCGCCCGGGTGGCCGTGGTGTGGCTGCTGGCCCCCGAAGAAGCCGTGCACCGGCTGTGACTGCAGCCCCCCCGCGTGCAGCTCGGAGTGGCCACGCGCGTGGAAGCCATAAGGCTCCATGTTCATGCCCAAAAGCTGGGGTTCGCCCAGCGCGCTCATGGCAGGGTCCACGGGGCCAGGGCCTCCCCCCGCGTGGAAAGCCGGGGCCTTAAAGTGGGCGTTCATGTTCAGTCCGGCCTCGTTAAAGTTCCTGTCGCCCTGGCCAGCGTTCCTGCTGCCGATCTGGGGCTCGAACTGGTCCAGCCCAAACATACTTGGCGGGGGGCGGGAGTGATCAATAGAGCATGACAACCTGCTGTCCGCGGCGCGCCTAGGGCCAGCTATTCCTGCAGGCCCTGGAACGGGCGCTCCCAGCGCACAGCCACCTCGCCCGGCGTGGGGAGTCCGGGGCGCTCAGCTGCCTCTCCCGAAGCTCTGGCTCTCTGGCTGTGCCAGCAGTCTTCACATTTTGCGGGGCCGCAGAGCTTGCAGGAGCCGTGTTGGGGGGCCCATGCCTCGGGCGGTGGGCCCGGCGGAGGGTGGCTTTGTGGGAAGAGGGACCAAGCCGTGGGCCAATGGGCACAAAAAGTTAGTAGGGGGGAAGGGGCGGGAAGGAGGGCAGCGCGGAGCGATCACCTTCTTAAGTCCGACCGTGTCCGGTGGGGAGCCCCAGGACGCCGCCTGCAGCCTCTCAGAGTCCGTGGCGGAGCTGTTAAGGGGTCAAGGTGGGAGACGCTTCAAAGACGCAGAGGGAGCCAAGGCACCGGCAAAGCGGTCCCTCCCCCCCTATTCCCGGAGTCCCCGCGCCCGGAAGACCGAGCCCCTCCGCCTAGCACCGTCCGTCTCCTGAGGCCGGGAGCGAGTGGCGGCGGCGGCGGCGGCAGCTTCAGGCGATCAGAGGGCTGGAGAACAGGACCGGCATCGCCGACGCCTGCCTCCGAGCTGAAGGCGCAGTGGAGCCGGGGAGGCGGCGGGTGTCCCGGGTTGCAGCCGAGGGTCCCGGGAAAGGCGAGGCTTCGCCGCGGGTGCGCTGCGCCCCGGCGCACCGCTTCGCGGCCGAGTCCACCGGCTGCCGCTTCTGTCCTCCGCTGTGGGATCGGAGTTAGCGAGAGTCTCCGCGCCCCGTTGCAGGCGCGGGGACGAGGGTGGTATCGCTGTGAGGCTCCGGTTCCTGGTCTCCGCGCCGAGGTCCTTCCCGAGCCCCCTCGGATCCGGAGGAGGGGGGCGTCCGAGGGTTAGAAGGCCACGCCGGGCGAGCGGGCTAAGGCGTTCTGACTGCGCGCTCGGAGCTGGTGGTGGAGGGCGGGGGCAGCTCTGGGGGGGGAGGGGGGTGTCCAAGCACCCCTCTTCTGGCTGATGGGGGGGGCTCAGCGTGGGGCGCTCGGAGGGTCTCGGCTCCCCTCTCTGTGTCTGCCTCTCGCCCGGCGCTGGGAGAAGCAGCAACAAGTTTTGCATTTCAGCAATCAATTTCAGCCATTACATTTCCACCAATCAGTGCCGCCGGAGCTCCGGGCTCGGGGCGGGGCTCACTCTTAAGGTGGTCCCGGGTCCTGGTTGCCCGGGCCCCCGCCACGAACCCGCACTTCCCTGGCTCCGGAGTGCCCCGCGCCCGCCTCGCCTCCGGCTCCGGCGCCAGTGCTCTGGGGGGCGCGCCCGGGCCCCGGGACGCCGCGGGCTGGACAGGACGCCGGCCGAGGAGAGAGGCGGGAGCTTGGCTTTGTTCACCCCCCTCCCCACTCACACGTCCCCAAATCCCCACCCCCAACTGGCGCGAGACCCGCCGGGTGGGCAGGGGGCGGGGAGGTGGGCGGCGTGCGGTACGGGGCGCTCAGACAATGGGGTCGTCAGGCAAAGCCCCAGGACTTGCCCAGCAAAGTGGCGATTTGTGGACCGCGCTTCTGCCCTGGGGAGCGTGCCCTCCACCTCGGTTTGCTTACTCGGCGCCCAACTTAGCCGGCCCTGGGATCTTCCAGAAGGTGAAAGCACCCTGGGAACCCCAAAGTTAGGCTTCTACCCTAAAGACTCCGGCGCTTGTTCGCCCCCTCCTCACCCCACCCCCTTCAGCAGTGCGTGCACAATTGTCCCCCCAACCTCCGCGGTCTGGGTCTGGGGTTTCTGGCCGTGGGTCGCGGGCTTCCGTTCGGAGGAGCCCACACCCCAGCACCTTGGATAGGGGGGCACTAGAGCTGAGCTGCGCCAAGCGGCGAGGAGAGGGGCCTGGGAGCCCAGGAAAGACCTGCGTTCATAAGGCGCTCCGGCGGCCGGAGCGACCCGGTCCGGGAACTCCCGGCACCCGGGTCCAGGCCCAGGCCCACTGCGGGCGCGAGGTTGGCCTCCTTAACAGATCAATTAAGCTGAAGAGGCCAAGGAACAGAGTTGGGTTGTGATACTAAAATCAATAGGCGTAATTTAATATCTGCCCAGCTCTTTATGAAATATTTATCCCAATAATCTTAGTTAAAATGTTTAGATCTTCCTGATTCCCACCGAGACGGAAATCTATCTTGCAATTGGAAGTTGGGAATTGGAGTTGTTGGGGGCGGGTGTGTGTGTGTGCATGTGTGTATTTTCTCCCTTGAATGGGGGTAGGGGAGGGGGGTTTAATTTTCTTTAAAATAGTGCGAGGTGATTTTTCACAGGGGGGGCAGTATTCTTAGACAGAAAGAAGAAAGAGGGGAGGGGCTTGCTTTGAAGTGCCCTGGATATCGCTATTAAATCTAAATAAAATTAAGCATGGTGTATAAAAATGCCTTTTCCCCCCACAAAAGAAAGTGTTTATCGCCCAAGTCTGGTGAGCGTTTGCTAAATTGCGCATGAAATCTGAAATGAAATAAACGGTATAATAAAAACCAACCCCTGAGCCCTTTTTATTTAAAAACCTCAGATTAAGCACTCGACCATCGCGGGCTCCAGTTAAAAAGTTACCACGTCGCGCGCTCAGATTCATAGCTCCCCAGAGTCATCGCTGGGTTGCTACTGAGAAGACAGACAGTTTAGGGCAAAGAGGGGGGAAAGGGGGGGGGCAGATCCTAAGACACAGTCGAAGACACAACCGTCCCCTCTCCCCACTGCAAAATAAAATACAATAATAATATCATAAAAATAAAACTCAGGTACTTTAAAACTCAGGGAGCTGGTGCCTGCTCAGGTCTGAGGCCATTCCCGGAGACTTCCTTGCATGGATGTCGACAGATTTTTTTCCCCCTCTCTTCTCCATTTGAAATTAAAAACGAAAATTACTCCCACCAAAAAATGGGGTCCATAAATAAGCAGCAGGAAGAAGTATTTGTACAGGGCGGTGGAGTTTTAAAAGGATTTTTCTGCAGGATCAGGTTGTTGGTCTGTGATTAAATATTGATTTTGTGTAATTAGTTTTCATGTGAACTATCCTCTTGCTGATAGCTTAGAGGTTTCAGAACTAGAAAAGAAATGGAATTGGACATGGAAATTATTACTTAGCAAAGTGACAGGGCTGGGAGAAAAGACTGAGGCTGGCTGGTTTCCGCACAAAGAAATGGAAGGCCAGCGATCCCTGTGATGCCCCCCCCCACTTCTCCAGTGCCCCAGGACTCTGGGAGCCACAGCAGGGGAGACCTGGAGCTCACGGACAGAAAGGGCAGCCCTAGGGGCAGACATGTTGGCCAGGTGGACCCTGTGACGCTGGGTCACATACATGTCTGAGCTCATGGGCCGTGGGTGCCTGGGGGAGCACAATGTCCAGGAGCTTGTGTCTGGGTGGGGAGGACGTGGATGCATCTAGGGTCCTGGGATGGGCAATGGGGCCTGGGGGTGGAAAAGGGCCCACTGGACTGCAGACTGGGGAGACCAGAGTTGGGGTGTGCCCAAGCCTAGGGCCTGACATCACTGGGGGTAGGTGGGTGTCTCCAATACACTTAGCCGGGTCCACGGAGGGGGCAGGTGGAAGTATTTCTGTGGGGCCACTTCTAAGAGATAGACCTCCTAGTGGACCGTCTAAAAGGCGGGTTGTGCATCTTGGTCACCTTCCTGCCACTCCGTATGTTGTCAGGGGTGTGACTGCACTGTGTGTTCTGCTGGAGGGGGTGGAGGGTTAACAGAGCCATCTGGTTGTGGTTGTGTGTGTGTGTGTGTGTGTGTGTGTGTCATTGTCCTTCCAGGGGCAGATTGCCCAGTAAGCAAGGTAAGTATGAGCTTCCTTGTGCTTCCTTGCGAGTCTATAGTGACCAAGTTCACCTGGAAGATGTGGTGGGAAAGCTGTGAAACTAGTAAACATCAGGGAGCTCCTGTATCCCTGCCTGCTGGCGCCCTGGTACCCTGTCGGGGAGAGTAAGTCCGAAAAGAGGCGTTGTTTCTGCAGGAAGGTTGCCAGGGCGCCTCGGGAGAGGCAGATGCCAGCCAGAGCTAGAAGCAGAATCTGTGCCGCGGTGGAGGGGGAAAAATATCGGAAATTGTTGAGGACAGCCGAGTAAGTAAGCACAAGTCAGTGGTGCTTACCTGGTTCGCTGGGCATGTCCCTCCCCCTCCCGGGTTTCCACGTGTGTCTGTTTCGGTTTTCACCCCCTTGGGTGGGGGCCTCGCTCTGAGTGTGGCGTCCGAGTCGGCGCGCCGTGGGTGCGGGCGCCTCCGCGATGCGGGCGCCCCTGCCTGCCGTGGCCCTGGCGGTGCGCGCCCGCCCGCCGCCCGCCCGTGTCTTTGGAACAGACACACTGCCCCCTAGCGTCCACGCGCCGTCGACGTCCCCGCGGCGCCGGCCCGAGCCAGCGCGGGAGCCCCTGGCACCCGTGCGTGGTCTCCTTGCCCCTACCTTCCCCGGGGGCCTCCACACGGGGGGCTCTGTCCGGGGGACGCATGCACGCAGGCCTGGAGCCCGTGGTTTCGTCCCTGGACCAGCTAAGCGGGAAGTGTCAGGAGGCGCCGTCTGCCAGCGGGTCTGAGACCTTGGCGGTCACAGAATCAGCCCCGAAGGCCAGGCAGAGAAGAGGACACCCTTCCCCTCTGAACCCCAAGACCCAAGGCCTTGAGTAGGCATCACAACCACTAGTCCAGACCCAGTCACCAACGTGAGGACGCCCCCGCCAGTGCACACTCACGCTCCCCCATAGTGATGTGAACTCAACTGCACACGCCTGTCAGCACACACCCAGTAGTGTATCAGCATGAACACACACACGTGTGCGCACACCCCCCCCCCGTCCACAATGAGCGTGTCCCCACAAGCATAAGCCTGCACAGTGGTTCTGACGGCACACACTCCCACCTCCATAGTAAGTGTGTCCGTGCAAATACCTACCCGGGAGTTCTGTCTGCACATACATGTGCTCACACACACACACATCCCTCCATAGCGAGTGCATCAGCACAAACACAGCTGCATCGTGCTTGTGTCAATGCACATAGAGAGACGCACACATGGCCATAGCGTAGAGAGGCCAGCATGTTACACACACACACACATTCACACCTACTTACTGGTTGTATCAGCACACGCTCACACACACCTCGCCCCATGCGTGCAGCAGCACAAAATCACACACACACACACACACACACACACGCACACGCACACCTGCAGAAAGGGCCTGTGTGTGCCGGCTGCCTCTGCTAATACACACTTTATGTCCCTGATCGCATGTCATCCGCACGGCAACTCTCATGTCTCCCACCCCGCCCGTCTTACACATGGAGGCTCAGACAGGTCAAGTGTCTTTCTTCAAGTCCAGAGCTGGAATTCCAAATCACCCGCCTCCCACCCAGGCTTCGCTCTTCGCCACGGCCCCCACCAGGGGCAGGTGGTCCCAAACCCGCACTCCCAGTCATCCATCCGGTGCCGACTCAGTAGGACCAACTAGCACTGACTGCCTGGTGGGTTTCTGAGACTATGACCTTCTACTGGAGCAGAAAGCCTCATCTTTTTCCCATGGAGCGGCGGGTGGCTCGGACTGCTGCTCTTGCAGTTAGCAGTGGCAGGGCACCTCAAGGCAGGAAGAGCCAGGTAAAGTAAAGGCCCAGAAACGATCATTTTCCCCTTGTGAGGCGGCTATGATGTTTTCATTGTTACAATTATTGCCGTATTGCTGTGAGTGCTGTGAGTATTTTTCTGGGTGGGTGTCTGTCCCACACAAACATAAGAAAAGCAGCACATACACATCCCCCAGTCTCCTCTGCTTCTCTCCCCTCACCCCCAGACCATAATCACAATCACACAGTGCCCAAGAGGTGTGTGTGGGGGGGGCGTCCAGTCCTAGCCTGAAGGGCATCCACTCCCCCTAGATCTGGCCAGGAAATGACTCCCCTTGCACTGAGCCAGTGGAGGAAGCCATACAGGTTCCCAGCACTGTAGACACAGATTGCATCTTCCTTCTCCACTGAAGAGCTGTGTGACTTTGGGCAAGACCAGTCCTTCTCTGCACTTCGGTTTCCCCAAGGGGAAAGATGGATGGTGGCCAGTTCACACAACTTGTGAGACAGGAGACTTCAGTGTTCATGAATTCATCGAGGGTAAACCCAGCTCCCCTGCAATCCGCGCTGACGCACAATCCGCCCTGAGTCGGGGCAGAACGGCTGCAAACTGTGTCCCCGGACCCACTTTAGCTTTTGTTTTTAGACTTTTTATTGAGCTTCGGGGAAGAGTCGCTGGAGCAGATCATCTCATTTTTGTTCAATAATTCACACACATTCAGATCCAACTCACACACCCCACCCCACCCCCATCCCACTTTCTCCAAGTTTCTTGTCTCCATCCCTGCTTCTTTCCTGGCCCTCTGAACTCTCTCCCAGGGTCAGGGCTGCCCTTTGAATCCCAAACAGCCAATGACTCTGTGGAGTGCGTGCCTCCCTGGTGTTATTGTTCCCCTTGCAAACCGGTCTCTTGTTGGGCTGGAAATTGAGCTGGGGTGAGTTCTCTTCCAGTCTTGAAGGGTGATAAAGGGCCACTGTCTCAGGGGTCCCACCGGTCCTAGCCAACCAGTAAAATCCCCCACACAGCCTTTTATGAATTTGAAGTTTATTTCACATTTGTTGCCCATTTTCTCTGGGACCTTCTTGTAGGATCCCTTTTGAAGCAGGTAATAGTGGTGGCTGGGCACCATCCAGCTTCTGCTGGTCTCAGGGCCATCAAGACTGATGTTCATATGGTCAATTAGTCCATTGGACTAAGAGTTTTTGTGTGATTTGTATCCGTTGTTTCCCCATGATGTTCATCAGTCTGCTTTCCTCCGTACAGATAGAGACCTTTATATAGCCCCTCACATGCTGTTAAGACCCTAGTCACTACTCACCAGAATAAAATGTAGACTATTGTTATTGCAGGTGATGTTGCCCTGGCTGATTTCTTGGAAGCAGATCCCCAGGCTTTTCTCCCAAGGCATTCTGGGTGAAAAAACAGCAGTTTGCACCACCCCAGGATTCCCATTACATGGCAACCCCTCTCCTGCTTACCATGATTCTTTCTTCTGTGTTTGGACCCAAGGAGGTGAGAACGGGACAGTGATCCCAGAGAAGTCTGGTCTGTGTGATACATTGGCCTTGCCTCACTCTGGGGGCCATCTCAACCTCTCTGCTCTGGACTGGTGTCTGGGTGTGGGCCCAGTGTCTGTCTCAGGAGCACCCTGCCCTGAAGCCTCTGGGGAAGTTCCAGGCTAGAGGAGAGAGGTGGGCCAGAGGTCAAAGGATCCAGACTGGCCTTTACTAAGCAGCAGCATCCCTCCTGCGCTCCGTGCACAATGCCTGCTACCTTGGGGTCTTACTTCCACCCGTTCCCTGAATGTCAGAGGTGTGCAAGGCTTTGGACTTGGCGCTCCAAGTGAAGGCACAGTCAGCGCTCAGGCCAAACCAAAGAAGACCTAATACGACTGAGGCAAAGGGAACAAGGTGGCACACTCCCATCATGCTGGGGAAGCATGGCAGGAGAAGAGTCCCCAGGACTGGCTTTTGAAGGTTGAAGAGTTGTTCATCAGCCAGGCCTGAGTCAGAGGACTTCCCAGGCAAAAACAAACAGGCCAGTGGGGTGTGCGAAGATCCCTGTAGCCATGACTTTGGATGGGAGCAAGAGAGGGGCAGCATGTCAGCTCGCGAGGTCTGCAGGACCTGGGTCGGTGGTTGAGAAACCTACCAGCCACTCTGTGGGAGAAAAATGAGGCGGTCGGCTTCCACGGGGTTTCTGTAGTTCTCTAACCTCTAGTCACAGGACCAACAGTAACAAGCTCAGGGGTGGAGGCAACAAACGGCTAACATGCTCAGTGGCTAGCCAGAAGGTGCCTTGAAAGAAAGGCCTGGTGATCGACTTCTGAAAAACCAGCCAGCGCCAGCCCTGTGGAGCAGTGCACCGGAGACACCCATGGCTGTGGGCTTAGATTCAGCACCTAAGTAGACATGGTACAGAGAGGAGACCATTGTTTGGAAGATGGGGGGAGAGGGGGCTTCCCCTTTCCTGTCCTCAGAAATGTCCCCTTCTTTGTTATGTTGGGTGCTAGCCCATCGGTTTGGACTCACAGGCACCCTACAGGAAGGTGCAGAACTGCTCCCTGGGAGCTCTTGCCCCAGCTGGGCTACTGAGAGAAGGTGAAGGCCGGGCCCTGTGGCTCTCAGAGCTGCCAGTGGGTTTGAATGCCCAACTTTTTTGATCGGCAGCTGACTGCTTCAATATTGCAGCTCCTGCCTGTACGAAGGGGGCTTTCCATTATGCTTCCCCACCAAGAAGGGCAAGGAATTTGCCCACGGTGACAGGCCCTGCCCCCAGGCTGAGCCCCCAGCATCCTGGAGCTCTCTGCCTCCGCCGGCTTCCAGCGACATGCCCCTATTTTCCATTTTCTAACCCACAGCCACCGGTCCCCAAATAACTCAGACCAGTTTCCCTTGCTATCCTCAGTGACTCCAGAGCTCCGCCCAACCTACCCTTGAAAAAGTTCCCACCCAGCCAAAAAAAAAACCCCTGCACACAAGGCACTGCTTGCCACACAATCAATCAGAAAATGCAAAAGTTGGGCAGGGCTCGTAATTATACAACAGCCTTGGGTAGCAGGGTCTCACTCCCACTCCTCACTGCCTCGTCCCTCCCCCTTAACAGTCACCTCTTAACAAACATTCAGAACCAAACGAGCATGGATAATGGGGCACTTTGGACCAGTTCATCTTGAGCAAAAGTCTTCCGATGCAGGGTGTCTGTGGTTGCCTGCCCCTCCTGGCTGCTCAAGGCTTACAAAGGCTGCCTTGGGCTCGATGGAGGTGCACGGACATCACACACGCACACCTCGCGGGTGGGTGGCTGGCAAGGGACTTGACTCCCAGCGCCCGAACTTGTCTCCTGAGAGGCCAGGGCAGGTCCTCTGCAGGGCAGCCACAGGCAGCAACTGCTTAGCTGACGTTTCTCCACATTTCCCACCCGGGGACATGTGCCGTGATGAGTCACAGCACCACCTAGATCTGCACCCGGGACGACCACGCCACCCCTGGGCCTTGGTTACCTCGTCTGTAAAATGGGTTGACTGCTGCAGAACCTGACACAGAGGGCCTCCCAGGGCGGGGCTGAAGCGAGCAGGGGAGACGTGGTCTGCTGGGCTGGGGCTGGGCACAGCTCGGCAAACAGGAAACAGAGTGCATTTCCCTCCACCGGCGATCGGTTCACAGGAACCCTGTGTGGACAGGGTCTCCTCGGCCGAGTGTGGCCTTTCGGAAGCAGAGCACCTGCCCCTCTGGGAAGATCTGGACCACCCACCCTCGTGTTTCACAGCCCAGCACTTAGCCACCTGCACCACCAGGCCTGTCCTTGACCCGCTGGAGCTGCCAAACCTGAAGGTCATCATCCCCCCCACCCCACCACCACCACCCACCGCGTCTCTAGAAGGCGAGTGCGCTGTCCTGGGCTCCTTGGCAGCACACGCCGGTCCTGCATGTTCTGAGCAGAACCGCCCGCACTCCTCGGGCCAGGCCTCTGAGCACCACTGAGTGGGTTTGACCCCCTCTAACCCACAGCCACCAAGTCCACCGCATCTCCAGAACGTCTGTAAGGAGATGGGATGTGGAAAGCCATTATAAGGAAAGAGAGGGTGGCAGACATATTTCTGAGGTGGACCTGGAGAGTGGCTTGTGGGCCTTTGGGCTCCCATTCCTAAGCACCCACTGCAGCCTGCCGACAAATGGATTCCCCCTCGTCGCGACCCTACATGACAGGGGAGGGCTGCCCCTGGGGGTTTCCAGACTGACACTCTGTATGGGAGAAGACAGCCCTGTGGTTCTGCCAAGGAGCAGCCAGTGGCTTCTAACTGCTGACCTTGCGGTGAACGGCCCGACTCATAAGCACTAGGCCACCGTGGCTCCTACCAGACACTCATCCTCACAGCAGTCTTCTGATGGGACTGGGGGTGGGGGGTGGGGTCTACATGCACCCGCTGCGTGGAAGGGAACTTGATTGAGGACACATGGCTTGGGGAAGGGCCAGGCAGGGTCCAGAACTCTCCAGAAAAAGGATGGCCCTGGCCCAAACTCTCCAAGAACGTGCAAAGTGGCTGGCAGGCTGGAAGGTCCTGAAGTCGGGAGTACGCAGAGCGCTTCCAGGCGTTGGATGCAGACAAGGTCCCACGTGGGCAGACGGTGGGTGCTTCGGACAATCACTCCTCTCTCTGCATGAAGGAAGGAGGGCAGTCTGGCCTAATGGTGAACAGGGTCTGTCCCTCACGGCCAAAACGCAGCCTCAGTTTCTCCATCTGTCCAAAGGGGGACCACCATTGTTCCTGGGGTGGCCGGGAGGGTGCACAGGCCCAGACCACTTAACACATAGTTAACACTCCATAAACGGCCGCTACTACATGGAGCCCAGCCTGAAGGGCGGGCAGGGATCCCCAGGGGCAGCCTGGAGAAGGATTGATGAGGTGCCGGCATCTTGTGGCCTGTTCCTGCTCCCAGCCACACTGCCTGCTGCACACTGCCAGCCGGCCAGCTCCTGCCAACCGCCCGGCCAGCCAGAGCTCCCAGGAGGGGCAGAGGAGGTGGCCCCCACTCTCCCTGGTGCTCTGGGCAAGGTCCTCCTCCCCCAGCTGAGGCCCAGCCACCCACAACATTGGCCACAGGGCCACCTGGTGAGCTGGGCGTGCTCCAGGCGCCGGGTGCCCCCACCTCTGGCTCCGATGAGCTCATCTGGGTTTGGTACCTTCTAACGCGGCCAGGAATGTTTGCTCAAATGTTCCAGACCCGGGAACGGGAAGAGCACAGGGAGGCCTCCCTGCCACGCTCCCCCTCCCATGCAGAAAGCAACCGGCTATAACTCAGATAGGCCAGCCTCACCAGGCCCGGGAGATGGATGCGGCATTTTGGAATCTATATCACCCGAAAAGAAAATGCCTCCTAAATCACAAGGAGTCTGGAGGGAGCAGGGGGACAGGGCCAGCCACCCGGTGATGCTCCGGGGGGGGGGGGGGTGCCCAGGAAGGCCCTCCCCCTGCACGTGGGTTGCCCAGCCCCCGTCTGGGAGCTTTCAAGGGAAGAAGGAGCCTGGAGTTTCCTCCAACATGAAGCACACACCCGTACATGCATACATGCATGCAGTCACCCTCAGGTCTTCCCATGGAAAGACACACTTGCACATGGATGTGGACATGCATGGATGTGGACACATGTCTACATGTCATGTGTGTATATGCACATAGATACATGCGCACATGAATTGTATAAATGTGCAAGCACATGTCCTTGCATGTACACATGTGTGAGCTTATAGATGGTCATAGTATACACATATACTTACATGAACAGGACTCTAAATGTGTACATGTACATGTGCATGAATGCCCACTCATGCACCTGTGTATGCTCTTGTACATGTGTGTGTGCTTGTGTACATGTGCGCCCATGTGTCTGTGGGTATACACGCACACCTGTGTACACACTCGCATACACACCGAAGTCAGTTCCCATGGAAACCCCGCCCACTCCCCCCCTTCCCCACCTGGACTGCTGTATCCATGGGGACTGCCCGTGTCCCCTCAGCTTTCTCTTGTGGGCAACCTGCATCTAAGCTCATCACCCAAGTCACAGACACACACAGCCTTACACCTGCGGTTTGGGACTACAGACCAAATTCCTGCCACAGTCTGCCGGGCACACAGGGCCCACCTCGATCCAGCCATCTCCCCCCACTCCCCAGTCCAGCTTAAGGCCCCACGAGCCTTTCCAGGCCCATGCCCACAGCTGGAGGCTCTCTCCACCCAAACCCTCATTACCTGTTAAGACACAGGCATCCCACACCCTTAGGGTCTTGTCCTGACCACCCCCACGAGGTAGCCAGGCCCTGCAGGTGGCCTGCTGCAGTGTCGAGAGCACTCAGATGGCTCTGCCCACCCCATGCAATAGTAGACTTGCTGTGTGTCAGCAGCCTGAGGGCTGGGCAACGGGGTGAGAAGACAAGCACTGTGAGCCGGAGTATGTGGTGAGCGTGGGCCTCTACGGCCCCGCAGACCACGGCCAGCAGTTTGGCTGACCAGCACAGGCCCTGGTCGCCCACGTTTCCCCCTCCTGTGCTCACTCCAGGGTCCTCAGTTCTGGTCTACAGCGTAGCTTTTCTTTCTTGGCCCGGTAGACTCCTATTCATCCAGCACGGCCCCATTCAGACAGTACTTAACGAACTAGATGTCATGACTGGTTAATACATTCAAGCCGCATTCAGGGAGGACTCAGCCAGTAATTTTGTAAAGAGATGAAATTTTGTTGCTGATGTTGTGGTAAGGTACCTTCAAGTCAGCTCTGACCCACAGTGACCCTGTGCACAAGAGAACAAACCAGAGTGTTCTTCTCACAGTTGTTCCTAGGCTGAAGCCCACTGTTGCCACCGCTGTGTCAATCTGTCTATCCATCTCGTTGGGGGCCTTCCTCCTTTTCATAGCAAAAGAGAATGGGGAATTTTAAAGGGCACAGAGCATGGTATGCAGGTAAGCACGGTCTGGTGAAGTGTGTGTGTGTGTGTGTGTGTGTGTGTGTGGTGTGTACTCTCACGCACAGAAACTACTTGCAACTTTGAGTCCAGGTTAACTGGGAAAAACAAATTCGGCCCTCATCATCTTATTTCCTGACCACCCTGTGTGTCCCCAGAATGCATCCAGAACTGTGTCGCATTTGTCTCCATCGCCTTGGGGACTCTCCCTGGGACAGGCTTGGAGCTGTTAAAACTGGCCTGTGCCAGCGGGTCTATGACTCCTGGTGACTCTGGGCACGCTGTCCTGTCCTGCACTGTCCCTGGAGCCCATTTCAGATGGTGACCCATCTCGTTTCCATCGGCGGATTCTTGGCAAGTCTGCTGCCAGGCCTTTCTTCGGGCGCCTTTCCTGGCTGAAAGCTTTCAGCATCCTCATGGCAGGCAAGCCTTCGCTCTAGATGGGGGTGGCTTCGCAGGATGTACGTGAGCTGGGATTCCAGCCCAGGCTCCCCCAGGGGAGGTTAGATTTCTACTGCGGAGCTGCCCACCACCCCACCCCACCCCCGGCCATGGCACAGAACAGGAACTCCAGATTCCTCAGATTCAGAACCAATCGGGGGGTGAATGAGGTTAGCCACCCCAGATTTCAAGCCCCAGCTCTGTCGCTCACAAGCACCCGTGAGTTTGGGGCAAAGATGTCCTGCTTTGGGCAGGACAGTCCTGATTTTAATCAGTTTTTCCTGCATCCTGCAGTGTTTTTAAAAAGCCCCAATTTTTGGAAAGAATGCATGACAAGCTGGGAAACGACGGGAGAATGGGAAGGGAATATACCCCCTCTATCCACCCATCCCCACCCCACTCCCCAGTCAACGGTGTCCCGCTTTACCAATGTTAAAATCTGGTCACTTTAGTTGGAGGGCATCCTTTCACCCCTCCGGGCCTGCTTCCTGTTAGCAATAGCTAACAGGGTTCTTGCCAGGGGCGGTCACGTCCATTCTGACTCCTGGTGACTTCCTGTGACACAGCGGGACCGGGGCCTGCGTGTCTTACACGAGGGACAGCTCCCCAGGCCTTCCCCCCTCGGAGCCACTGAGTGGGTTTGAACTGCAAACCTTCAGAGGGATGTGCTGTCCCTTTGGTCTCCAGTGGCTGGTGGTTCTGAGGTGTACAGACCTCCCTGGTATTACCATTCCCCTTATTGGCTGAAAACTGAGCCATGGCGGGTAGAAGGGCCATTGTCTCAGGAGCTCCCCCAGCCTCTATCTGACCAGGAAGCCTGATCTCTTATGAATGTGGATTCTGCTCCACTCTTCTCCCCCACCCTGACTAGGATCGTCTAATGGGATCCCTTTGGGAGCACTTGGTAGTTCTTCTGATCTCAGGTCACAGAGACTGATGGTCTGTGGGTTCATGAATCCACGGAACCGGTTGCTTCTGTGTATCTTTGATTTTCATCTCTCGTCTTTCTTCCATACAGGGAGAGATCACCAGCGGCTAATCAGATGGCCTCTCACAAGGTCTGAGACCCCAGGGACTCGGAAAGGGATTCATATGAAGGAAAAGCCATGGAGGCATTCTCCATATGCTGACAAGTTTGGGGGCAGAAAGATGCAGGGAGAGATGCAGGGGTAGGGCAGGTGGGGTAGAAACTGTATGGAGACTCCAGGGAGCCCTCCTAGCCTCAGGTGCCTGCACAGATATACAGGCTCAGAAACCCAGCAGGAAATTTCTGTGAGTTGGAATTGACTGGGTAGGAGAAGGTGTGTGACTTTTTTGACTCCCCAGGAAGAAGGCAGCAGTGGTCCTCTGGTAGAAGTATTACCTTCCTACATGAGAACAGAGTTCCATTCCAGCCAAGCCTCCTCATGCACAGCCACCCCCTGCCTGTCAGGGAAGGCCTACATGCTCCTGGCATGCTGAGCAGATCTCAGCAGCTCTCCCAGACTGTGGAAGACTAGGAAGAAAGGCCTGGTGATCTGCTTCTGGAAATCAGCCAGGGGAAAATCATGGGGTGGCCCAGGACCAGACGGCGTTTTGTTCTACTGCACCCAGGGTCTCCCATCAGAGGCAGAGTGGACAACAGCCAAAGACAATCACCACTACAGAGCCACAAAAAGTCAACAAAGAAAAGGATGGTTTTTTGTCATCTCTGTGTTTCTCTTGTTCCCATCAACTAGATGCCAATTACAATCAGAGCCCACTGTAACCTTCAAACACAAACAAGCAAGCAAAACCCTCACTGCCATTGAGTCGATTCTAACTTGTCTAACCGTCACCCTATAGGCGGGGGGTGGCCTGTGTGTCTGAGACAGTCGTCTTTCCAGAAGCAGACAGACCCTGGAGGAAGGCTTGAAACCACGAGACTTTCCCTTGGCAGCTGAGCAGTTCGATGACTGCGCTGCCGGGCTTGCCCTTAGTCATGAGGGAAATACACATGACAACCTCACTGAGTTACGAAGGCCAACAAAGCCCACTGCCTCGAGTGGATTCCAACAGAGACTAGTACACGCTTGCTAACCGCACAAAGCAAACTCTACTGGCCCGGAGGTGAGCCTGACTCGCCACCCTACAGGACAGCGCAGAACTGCTCCCGGGGTTGCCAAGTGCCCCATCGCGAAGGGGATGAACAGCCTGCCTGCCTTCCGAGGCGCAGCTGCGGAGTCAAACCACTGACCTTTCCAACGGCATTCCCCGCTGAACCCAGTGCACCACCAGGGATCCTTTAGAGTCTTATTGCTATTAGAGAAAATGAGACAAGCTGAAAAATTGGATTTGTGGTGTTGCTATTTTTTTTTTAACTCTGTGACAACGGTTTGATTTGGGGAGGCTGGGTGGTGGCGATAACGATTCTGTCACCGGTGACATGGGCTTAAGAACCAGCGCAGTGTGTGCTCTTCTTTCTGGCTCTTTCCCTCTGACAGGACATGGTACTGGAGGAAGAGGCAGCTCAGAGAAACTAAGGACTTCTCAGGGGTCTCCCAGCAAGTCAGAAATTGTACCCTGCCTGGCTATCTCTGGGTGGACGTGACCCTCAAAACGGAGACCCTTTACTCCCAGAAGGAAGTCTTGGCGTGGTGGTTAGCAGTCAGGCTGCCAATGGCTAAGTCAGTGGTTCAAAACCACCAGTCGCTATGTGAGAGCGGGATGAAGCTTTCTACTCCTGTAAAGAGTTTGTCTCAGATGTGATGAAGACAGCTGGTGGTGCCTAACTATTAGATGATAAAGTATCTGGGGTCTTAAAAGCTTGAAGTTAAACAAGTGGCCATCTAGCAGGGAACGAACAAAGCCCACATGGAAGAAGCACACCAGCCTGTGTGATCACAAGGGGTGGAAGGGATCAGGGATCAGACATCCGGAAAGTCAAAACAAATCATCATATTGATGTCAATGTGGAGGGTGGGAGTAGAGAACCAGGGCCCATCTGACCATCTGAGGACAATTGGACATCTCCTCACAGAAGGGTCACATGGAAGGAATGAGTCGGCCCGGGTGCAGTATAGCACCGATGAAACACACAACCTTCCTGTAGTTCTTTAATGCTCCCTCCCACTCTCCGTGCCTCCCCCCACCCCCAATCATGGCCCAGTTCTTTCTTACAAATCCGACTAGACCAGAGCATTTACATGGGTACAGATAAGAGCCCTCAAGACATGGAATCCAGGACAGAGAAACCCCATTGGAATAGTAATGAGAGTAGCAATACTAAGAGGGTAGGGAGAAGGGGGGGAAGAAGGGGGGGAAATAGGGAACTGATCTGCAATGATCAATGTATAACATCCCCACCCCCACCCCCAGGAAGGATGAACAACAGAAAGGTGAGTGCAGGGAGACAGTGGACAGTGAGAGAAAATAACAATAATTTATCAAGGGTTCATGAGGTGGGGAGGGGAAGAGGGGAAAAAAGAAGGAGAGAGGGGAAAAAGAGGAGCTGATACCAAGGGCTCAAATAGAAAGAAAATGTTTTGAAAATTATAAAGGCAACATGTACAGACGTGACTGATACAATGGACGCATGGATTGTTATCAGAGCTGTAACAGCCCCCAATAAAATGGTTAAATAAATATAATGAAAAAAGGGTGACCGTCTCGGAAACCCACAGGGTCTCGGTGAGTTGGCAGGGAATTAGGTTTTGCTTTCTTGGCACTCCCAGAAAAGGGATTCTGTGGTTGTATAAAGTGCTCCCTTCTGGAGGAAAGTCAGCAGTTCACGCCTGTTCAGAGGAGCAGAAGAGAGGCCTGGAGGTCTGCTCCCAGAGGTCCCTGCCCTGAAAGCCCTGTGGGCAGGGTTCCACTGTGTGTGCATGCACCTTGAGTTAGAATCAGCTCCCTGCTGAGACTGGTGGTGCTGCTGCTTTCAGCCCCAGAGAACCAGAGTCCCCTCCTCCCAACCCTCAGAAGGCGAAATGTCCCAGCAAGGTCTCTGAGAAGTCCTTGGGGTGCTGCAGAAACTGCTCATGCCCTGGAAGTGACCAGATGTGGAGTGAGCTCTCTATGCGCTAGGGGAGGGCCTGGGTCTGCACAGGGTGTGGGGGCTGTGGCTTCTTGGCACATCCGAGCCCCACCACTCGACGTCCTGAGAAACGTTCCCCCTCCTCCTCCCCCCGCCCTGGACAGCTGGGCATCCCCTCACTGTGAAGAGGCATAGGTGGGCTCCCCGCTCTTTGGTGGAAACACGTTGTAGCAAGAACAGGCCTTTCAATGTGGTGTGACACGCTGGTCCTCCTGTGAGCTCCTTGGAGTCCAGGATATGGCCCTCTCCCAAACTTGAGCCATTGAGAGTCACACAGGTGGATTAGTAGGGGACTTTGGGCTGACTCGACACCCAGGCTATAGAAGATGGGCTGCCTCCCAGGCCCCCTCCTTCCTCGTCAGTAAGAGAAACTCACTTCTAGAGAGACCCCAGGCACAGTAGTGGGCTCCAGGGAAGAACTTGGACTCCAGGTCACCCACCTCACGTGCAATAATGCCTGTGCCTGCTGGGGCACCTCCCCTCCCCTTCAGGAAGGGCTGCTAAACACAAGATCAGTGGTTCAAACTCACCAGCGCTCCTGGGAAGCAAAATGAGGCCGTCTGCTCCCATAAAGACTGATGGCTTCCGAAACCCACAGGGGCAGTTCTCCTCTGACCTCTGGGGTCATTAATGCTCAGGACCGACTAGATAGCAGGGAATGAGCTCTCTTGCTTTTTGACTGCAACAGTGTCAGCACAACAAAAAGGCTGCCTGGTCCTGCACCACCACAGCCTTGGTTGTGGACCAGACTGTTGTCACCCATAAGATTTCCTTGGCTGGTTTCTTCCAAGTCGTCTTAGTCTGGAAGCACATCCTAGCAGTACCCCAAGACTCCCCCAGCAGACGGTGCACTGGCTGGGACTGCAACCTGGCTCCCCCCTAGAGAATGAGAAATCTCCCAGGGAGCCACTTACACCTCCTCTTTCAGTCCCCCAATTCCTGGCATAGGGTAGGAGTGCAACAAACATTGGATGGATGGATGGATGGTGGATGGATGGATGGATGAAAGAATGGTTGGATGGATGGATGGATGGATGGATGGATGGTTAGATGGATGGTGGATGGATGGATGGATGGATGGATGGATGAAAGGATGGTTGGATGGATGGTTGGATGGATGGATGGTTAGATGGATGGTGGATGGATGGATGGATGGATGGTTGGATGGATGGACGGATGGATGGCTGAAAGGATGGTTAGATGGATGATGGATGGATGGATGGATGGATGAATCAATGAAGGGATGAAGGCCTGGATGGATCAAGGGATGGATGAATTGCCTTATTCAGTGCTAGCTCCCCAGGGCTTGGAGTAGTTAGTTAGCACACAGTAGGAACTCAACACTTACTGATGTCTGGGCCCCAAAGGTCCTAAAACATCTGCGGGCCCTTCCTGCCAGACAAAAGGTATAGTTTATCCAGTCACTCTGGGCAGCACCAGGGCACAATAGAGCAGACTTGCGGCCACCCGTGTGCCTGATCCAGTTTCAGGTAATATCACCGCCCCATTGCCCACCCCCGCGGACAAAGGCCTCTTTGTTGCTGATACATTTTTTAATTCCTTGAAGATATTAGCATGCTGTGAGAGGGCTCAGGGGTAAGTGAAGAAACACGTTTCCAAGCTGGGATGGGCCCTGCAGATGGGCTCAGCCCTGGGCTTTCTTAGCAGACACAGAAGTAGCTGGGGCAAGACCAGGGCTCCAGGTCTGAGCTGAGAAGTTTGTAAGGCAGCACAATTCTTGTACTCGTCCTGATGCAGTGACACTGCTATGACCAGCAGGGCTCATTAATGCCTGGGCCCGGGGCTCTGGCCATCAACACTGAGAGTCAGCCGAGGGCTGACTCCACAGAAGAGAAAATGGAGGTCTGGTGAGAGGTTGGCCTAGGGGACAGAGCCAGCCTCGAAGCAGGTCTGTTGGCTCCTATGTGCCCATTTCTGAGTGTTTGCCCCCCGAGGACACCCAGGACACCCCTCTATCACCACCAGACCCGGAGCACACCCCACACCCTCCTCCATTCAGCATCCATCCCAGATGCTGTCCTTGTGTTTTAATAGCCCAGGGTGACGGTGTTTTAGAACTGGTTTTGCCTAGATGCTTAAGAGCACATTTCAGTCCCCCAGAACCTGGAGGTCCCAGTGGCAAAACACTTGGACTTGAGTCAACAATGCAGGTTCTACCTTGACTCTCCCTGAGCTACCAGGGCTCCTCAATGTCTATATTTTGGATACCTCCATTGTCCCTGCCCCTGTGCTGGTGACCAGGACAAATACGGCCACTGCCTTCCTGAATTTCCCAGGCTGGCCCATCTCCCAGTAGAATCACTGCCTCCAGGAAGTCTTCCTTGATGGGGGCACTTCCTCTTGCTTGACAGAGGCGGGTCTTGAGGTCAGTGACTCCTTGGAGTTGATCACAGGAGTCAGGTTCCTCCATCAAAGAGAGGGGCTATTGGAACAGTCGCCAGAGGCCTGCAGTCCGGACGACATGAGCCCAACACGCCCCCTTCTTTTGTGGAAACACCAAATGCCAGATTTGACGAGCTGGCTAGGAGACCAATAGCTGAGCAAAGACGTAGCCACCTGCACCTCGTCATCGTAGGAGCCCTGTAGCGGGTTAGATGTTGGACTGCGAGCCACAAGAGCAGCGGTTCAAAGCCACCCATTGTTTTGTGGGAAAAAAGATGGGGTTTCCTGGTCCCTTAAAAAATTACAACCTCGGGCTGAGCCCCGGTGGCATATTGGTTGTGCGCGGGACTGCGGCCCACTGGGACGGAGGTTCAATTCCAGCAGTGGGGCTGGGCCTCCTACTCCCACCACCGGAGAGCAGTGATGCCCCCCCCAAAAAAAAATTACAACCTCAGCTGAGCCCTGGTAGCGCAGTGATTGTGTGCAGGACTGCAACCCACAGGGTTGACGGTTCAAATCCTGCAGCAGCTCTCCAGGAGCAAGGCTGGGCTTCCTACTCCCACCAGAGGGCAATGATGCAAAGAAAAAAAAACTTGCAGCCTCAGGGGGATAGGGGTGGGAGGAAAAATACCCTTACAGCCTCAGAAACCCACAGGGACCATGGACTCTCTGCCCTTGGGTCACTGTGTGCTAGAATGGAGCCCACAACAGGAGGGGGCAAGGAGGGTGGTGTTGTTTGGTTGGTTTGCGCCTGGCCTGGCCCTGGTCTCCTCTGTTGAGAATGACCTCTTCACGGTGTTGAAGCAAGGATGTCACTTGGGGGACAGACCCAGGCTAGGTGGTTTGTTGAGCAATGGACGACAAATAAGGAAGCCCGCAGAAGAGTCGGTGCATTTGAATGACCGGGCTGGCAAGCAGCGCTGAAAACCCCACGAGCTGCCAGAATAACCAGCCAACCCGTGTCAGATGCAGGGCAGCCAGAGTGCTCCTTAGAGGCCAGGATGGGATGACAAGACTCCTCCACCACTTTGGACATGCAGACACGAGAGATCAGCCTCTGCAGGAGGGCATCATGCTTGAGAACGTAGAAGACCATCAAAAGAGAGGAAGGTGGGTTAACAGCGTGGCAGTGACCATGGGTGCCAACATACAGAGCGTGAGGACCCAGGGGACAACCCCAGCACCTAGAAGAGACAGGTTATCACACAGTGGTGCAAAGCTGGTCTTTGGAATCAGGATTCAAACCATTGCCTCTCCCTGCCAGCTGATCTAGGGCAAGTCCCTCCAGCCTTTGGGCGCCTCCTTTCCTCCTTCGTATAACAGGATCCCGGGAGCCCTTGGGGGAGGGAAGAGATCAAATAGGGACGGAAGGTGCTCACCCCGTACCTGGCACTCAGTTCACATCATGTACCAGGGTCTCAGGGAGACCACCTCCCCACCCGCCCACCCCACCCCCCGGCCCACCGCCATTGCCGAAGCAGCCAGGAGACAGGGCCACCAGCAATTTTGTGAGTTTAGCCTCCAGTTTCCTATAATTCGGTGACTCCTGCTTGCTTCATAATGCTGGAAAATATTCCTGTAGCACTTGCGATTCTTGATCCGGGCCCCAGGACTGAAATTATTGCAGACTTTTCTCTTTTTTTTTTCTCTCTCTCTCTTTTCCCTTCTCTCCTTCTCCTTCTTGACAGCTTGAGCAAAGGGAGCTGTTTGTGAACTCCAGGAGGAGGAAAACACCCAGGCCCATGCACGCACACACTCCCCCCTCCCCAAACGGCATCATTTTGCAGGACAAAATGTCCCCTGTGCTCGGAGCTCGCAGCCCCAGGCCGGCCCGTCTGGCCTCACAAACACTTCATGTCATGCAGGTTATGTAACTGTGGTTTGGGCCCGCGAGGTTGGACATGGCCTTGGATTTTGAAAGGAGGCAGAGGAGTTTGGGTGAGGAGTCATTTGGCTCAAAGCGCATTCAGGAACTCAACGCAGGAAAGAAAAAAGTAAGAAAAGGGGAGGGGGGAGAAATCCCAAAGACTCAAATGAAGGAGACAAGGAGAGGTAGTTTAGAGAGTCCAGGACTCAAGAAATAAGAACCAGAGTCTGGCCAGCATGCCCCAGAATGCTGGGGCCAAGAAGCCAGGGAAGGGCATAGTGATTAGAAGTTGGGCTGCTAGCCTCAAGGTCAGCAGTTCGAAGTCACTAGCCAGCTCCTTGGAGAAAGATGAACCTGTCTACTCTCATAAAGAATGAGTCTTGGGCTGAGCCCCGGTGGCGTAGTGGTTGTGCTCGGGACTGCGGCCCACTGTGATGTGGAGGTTCGATTCCAGCTCCACAGGAGCAAAGGCTGGGCCTCCTACTCCCACCACCTGAGGGCAGTGATGTCCCCCCCCCAAAAAAAAAATAAAGAAAACTAAAGAATGAGTCTCAGAAACCCACAAGGGAGGTTCTATCCTGTCCTCTAGAGTCGCTATGACTCAGCATCGACTCAATGCGACAGAAGCTGTTGGTTTGCTAACTGCAAGATCGGTGGTTCAAATCCACCACAGGAGCTTAAAGAATTATAACCTGAAGGGAAAAAAAAAAAAGAATTATAATCTCTGAAACACACCTCGGCAGTTCTACGCCATTCACTAGGGTCGCCGTGAGTTAGAATCTTTCAATGAGTGGGCTACTACTGGTGATGCTGTTGGCTAAGCATTGGGCTAATAACCAAAAGGTTGGCTGTTCAAACCCACCAGCCACTCCTTAGGAGAAAGATGAGGCTGTCTCTTCCTCTAAAGACTTACAGGCTCAGAAGCCCTCAGGGGCAGTTCTACTCTGACCTACGGGATCGCAATGCATCAGTATCACCGACCCGACGGCGGTGACTGTTGGTTGACTGATTCCTTCTCCCAGAAAAACCCCCCACGGAGGCCCTGAGACCCTCCTGGGTGGGGCACATGAGGCAGAGCTACTGTTTTCCCTGGCCGCGGTGGGGTGACAGGCAAGTGAGATCTTCATGCCCAGGGAAGAAGGCAAGTGACCTAGGATGAGCGACTCCTCCTGACTGTCTGAGATATCCCGTTTGTTACAGAAAGTCTTACATGCGGTGAAGTCCCTCCTCCCAAGGACCACCCTACGAGCGGACATCATCACGATGACCTCCATGTCTCACCATGCAGCAGCCGCTAAGCAGCCCTCCCCCTCCCACTCCCCTGCCGGACCTCAGAGTGAGGGCCCTCCAGGACAGATCGAAGGGCTCCCAGGGGCTCCTAGGACTGTCCATCAGATGGAGCACAAAGCCTCCTCTTTTTCCCAAGGAGCAGTTGGTGGATTTGAGTCAGGGGTCCTTAGGCCCTGTGTCGCCAGGCTGCTGAGGTCCGATGAGGAACCCCTAGTGACTGCCGCGAGGAATTCTCAGGTCTGCCTCTTGTCGAAGCACATTGCTCTCGGGTCAGTTCTGGTTCAAGGGCACCCTACAGGACCAGGTAGAGCTGCCCCCGTGTGTCTCCAAGACGGCGACACTTGATGGGAGCAGAGAGCTTCTGCGTTCTCCCCTGGAGTCTCGGGTGCATTGGATCGGCTGATCTTGTGATTCACAGCCCACCATGAACCCACTCTGCCACCAGGGCTCCCTAGGCTCGCCACAGTTCTCCAATAAGCACTCCGTGATGCAGGGACTCTCAGGGTCCCAATGCACAGGTGAGGAACTAGAGACGCAGACAAGCTGGGACCCATCTCAAGTAACCCAGGCGGAAGTCGCTGTGCTGGGGTCAGAACCTGAGGGTCTATTGTGGCGGCAGCAAGTTCTAGATGTCTGCTGGGGCTGGCAGGGGGCTCACCCTGGGGTGGCCCCCACATGGGTGCATGAGGCACCCATCCCTTGACTCTTGGTGTTTGTGCCTGCGGCCTCGGCAGATCCATGGTATTCTTATCATCCAGCTGCACAGTGGGGTGCTCTCCAGTTGGTAGCCTCAATCTCTGCACCCACCACCCCATTCTCACACCCTCACCCGATTTCTTTGACGCCCCCGCACCGTGGCAGACATTGGGTGGAGTCAGGAGACTTCCTCACTTCTTAGCTGCCTCAATTTGGGTTGCTGTAAAAGCAGAGTCGGAGGCGAGGATGGTGGTCAGCCCTTCCAACTGTCCGTCTACCCACCCAGCCAGCCATGCGGTCCACAAGACAGCCGGCTCTGATAAACATTCGCAAACTCATGAGTACTCCACTTTGAGCAGAGCCCTCCTGGGAGAGTGGGAAGGCCATCTCCCCATTTGTGCAGGGGTGTTTTTTGTTTTTGTTATTTTTTCAAAGCCTATCTGTTTGGATGTCTAATTGTCAAAGCGCCTTCCCTCAGTGTGTCCCCCGCTTGCTGGCTGTGGGCCTCCTAGGGGGCAAGTGAATCACCCTTCAGAACTCCACAGTTTTTCCATCTGGGCAACAGGGATGAAAAGAGTACCTATCCCAGGAGGTTGCTGAGAAAAATTCCAGCACAAAGGAAGCACTTTGGAAAGATGGGAGGAGTGGATCTTCTGCTTGCTCGTTTTCTTCTCAGCACTATCGTTTACTGGCCCTAAGCAGATAAATTCACCACCATGGAGTTTATAGGAACCCTATAAGACAGGATAGAAGTTCCCTGTGGACGTCTGAGACTAACTTAAAAAAAAAAAAAAAACCTGTTCCATTGGCACGTCATTAACATGTCATGATCCAATAATTCAATCACATCCAGAAGAGTTGTACAACCATCACCACAAGCGATTCTAAAACGTCTTTGTACTCATTGCTACTCAAGGAATTTTCTCTGTTTTGAAACTAACTCTTTACGGTAGCAGAAAGCTTTGTCTGTCTCTCAAGGAGCAGCTGGTGGTTTTGAACAGCTGGCGTTACTGTTTGTAGCCCAACTAGTTACTGCAGCACTGAGAGCCTATCAATTACAAGCTATAGCCCAATGTACTGGTTGCTGTTAGAAGCCTTGAGGGACTAGCAGTTTGCAATTAGCTGTGAATGAACCAAAGGCTGGTTCAAGCCCACCCAGCAGCCATAACACATGAGGTCTCCGTGAGTCAGAGGCTGACTCACCCAGCAGTTGCCATGGATTTTACGTACACACTCAAGCAAACCCATGAGTCAGGGAAGAACTGTGCTCAACAAGATTTTCAGTGGCTGTGATCTTACAGAGGAGCCCTGGTAGCACAGTGTTACATGTTGGGCTGCTAACTGAAAAGTCAGTAATTCAAAGCCACCAGACATTCCAAAGGAGAAATATGAGACTGTTTGCTCCTGTAAAGCATTAGCGTCTCAGAAACCCACATAGGCAGTTCTACCCTGTCCTATGCGTTGAAATGGACTACACAGCAGTGAACTTGGTTTGGTTTAATTTGGTATGGTGCTTGTGTTGGGTTTGGATTTGAGGTTGCATTGGGTTGAGTTTGGGTTGGGTTGGGGTGAGTTGAGTTGGGGTAGGTTTGGAGTTTGGGGTTTGAGTTGGGTTGAGTTGGGGTTGGGTTGGAGGGTTGAGTTGGGTTGGGTTTGGGCTTTAGTTTGAGTTGTATTGTGTTGTGTGGGGGGTTCAAATTGCGTTGGGTTGAGTTTGGATTGAGTTGCATTGGGTTTGAGTTGGGTTTGGGGGTTGAGATGGGTTGGGCTGGGGTTGGGGTTGGGGTTGGGTTGGAGGGTTGAGTTTGATTGGGTTTGGGTTTGGGCTTGGGTTTGAGTTGTGTTGTGTTGTGTTGTGTTGTGTGTGGGGTTGGGGGGTTGAGATGGGTTGGGTTGAGTTTGGGGTTAGGGTTGGGTTGGAGGCATGAGTTGGGTGGGTTTCTGTTGGGTTTGAGTTGTGCTGTGTTGTGTGTGGGGCTGGGGTTGGGTTGGGTTGGAGGGTTGAGTTTGGTTGGATTTAGGCTTGGGTTTCAGTTGTGTTGTGTGGTGTGGTGTCTGGGGTTGGGGGGTTGAGATGGGTTGGGTTGGGTTTTGGGTTAGGGTTGGGTTGGAGGGTTGAGTTGGGTGGGTTTGGGTTTGAGCTTGGGTTTCAGTTGTGTTGTGTGGTGTGTCAGGTTGGGGGGGGTTGAGATGGGTTGGCCTGGGTTTGGGGTTAGGATTGGGTTGGAGGGTTGAGTTGGGTGGGTTTCTCTTGGGTTTGAGTTGTGCTGTGTTGTGTGTGGGGCTGGGGTCGGGTTGGGTTGCAGGGGTGAGATGGGTTGGGTTGCAGGGGTGAGATGGGTTGGGTTGGGGTTTGAGTTGGGTTGCAGGGGTGAGTTGGGTGGGTTTTAGTTGGATAATCTTTCAGAAGTAGATTGCCATGTTTTTCTTCCAAAGTGCCTCCGGAATGATGGACTCAAACTTCCAACCTTGCCATGAACAGGTACCTTCCATTCCACTTTTAGACACAGAAAAATGTGGGACAGCAAAAGTTCTTAGCACTGATATTATCAGAGGAAACCAGCCTCCGATAATATACATCATGGGTTCCATAGGCACAGTTGTACAGCAATAATTATTATTTATTATAGTAAAGTTATAGAGAGCATGAGAAAGAAAAGAATAATAAGAGTCAGACACATTTCATGGTAACATCTCACCTCTGCCCATCAGGTCGTCCATGTGGAAAGTGAGTGGAGGAAGGGATTACATGAGGGAGCAGGGAAAGGGAGCACTCGGAGCAGATAGGGCTAGAGAGAGAGCATGGAAGAGAGAGAATGGGGGCCGCGGTCGAGAGTCTTTATCGTGCCCAAACCTTATATACCCATTGGTGTCATGCAAGGCCCCTAATTACAGGTAAGGACATAGAGTAAAGGGTTGAACAATCACAGGAAGGGGATGAGCTAGGGGTGTACACATAATAGGAAGTGTGGGACTGAGCCCCGGTGGCGTAGTGGTTGTGCGCGGGACTGCAGCCCACTGGGACGGAGGTTCAATTCCAGCAGTGGGACTGGGCCTCCTACTCCCACCACCGGAGAGCAGTGATGTCCAAAAAAAAAAAAAAAATAGGAAGTGTGGGTTCCCCATGTGACAAGATGGGCAGACCTAAGCTTCGTGATGGCTGCCTAGCCTTGACTGCCCTAGGGTGGGCTTAACCTGTCTCCTACAAGGAAGTACTGTATTGGTATGAATATCAGAAGGGAATGGACAGTCTGATTGTTATGGATAGCTGATAACCTTTATGAAGAATAACTCCTGACCTGCTTCAGTTGACTTCCAAATGTACAGTCATATCCTACATGTAGGCATATGTAGTCATATGCTACATATAGCTTAAGTTAGGCATATATTTGGGGGAGACAACTTGGGAGAAATCTTCCTGTTCCCCACATGATGTTATGTTCTGTTGTTCCCATTTCCCAGATGAGGACGTTGAGGCTTCTGCTCGGTATCCAATTTGTCTGTTTCTCCTTGGCATTCTCTACTTTGTGCCACAGGAAAGGGTCCTTGCCAGGTCACTCTGTTGCCAGGTGCAGGTCAATTTCCCTGCTAATGCCACTCTGTAGGAGGAGACCCAGACCTTTTCCAACTGTGGGTGAATGTATTTCACTGCATGTCAAAGAGAAGCAGAAGGCTGGAGTAATTTATGCCGATGGGGCCCCCACCCACCCAACACCCTCTTCCAGGCCTCTGCCAAGATGACTCAGCCCAAATTATCCCCTAATTGTCTCAACCTGTGTGGACTCCCAGCTGGGGCCCTTTTTTCCCCAAACTCGAATTACTGGATCCTTGAAGGCAAGGCAGACAGGGCCCCTCTCTGCAGTGGAATGTTGACTTCCAGGCCCTCCTGCCATCCCTCTCAGCCCAGCTTTCACCAGCCCAGTCCCCCCCCCCACCCCTCTCCTTTCTGCTTCTCCTCTACACACCCACCTGGTTGTTGGTGGAACTTCATTCACATTCCTGCTCAAAACAGACCCCTTGGTACCCACATACCTCCACCCCTTGGCATTGCCTTAACATTTGTCGAAAGAACATGATTGGAGAAAGGGGGCTGTTGAGGCCACGTGACGGGAGAAAGAGTCTTGTGCTGACATCTGGATCACATCCAGCAGAGCTCAAAGATGCTGCTCAAGACAAGTGGGGTGAACAAAGAAGAGAAAAGAACCAAAGAAGAACTTGGGCCAGGAGAGGGAAAAGCAGACCTTGGAGAAAGAGGTGCATGCTGTTGCTACGTTAGACTCTCTCAGAAAGAACACGCAGACACACGAATGCTTCATGCCAAGCAAAAGATGCATAGGCTCTTTCTGGGAAGTCAGAATGCATTCCTCAGGAGAAATACGAGGTCCTTTGCTGCCGTTAAGAGTGACAGTCTTGGGCTGAGCCCCGGTGGCTTAGTAGTTGTGTGCGGGACTGCGACCCACTGGGACGGAGGTTCAATTCCCACTCACAGGAGCAAAGGCTGGGCCTCCTACTCCCACCACCAGGGCAGTGATGCCTAAAAAAAAAAAAAATTTTTTAATTTAAAAAAAATTAAAAAGAGTGACAGTCTCCTACTCTAACCACCAGAGAGCAGTGATGCCCCAAAACAAAACAAAAGAAATAAAAGAGTGACAGTCTTGGAAACCCACAGAGGCAATTCTACTCTCTCCTGTAGGGCAGCTATGAGTCAGAATAGACGAGGTGGCAGTAAGTTTGGTTTCATTTGGTTTGGCGTTTGGATCTGGGTCAGAGTTTGGGTTGGGTTGAGGTTTGGGTTTGGATTTGGGTTGGGGTTAGGTTTGGGTTAGAGGTTGGGTTGGGTTGAGGTTGGGTTTGGATTTGGGCTTGGGGGTGGATTGGGCTGAGTTGGGATTGGGGTTGGGGTTGAGTTGGGGATTCAGTCAAGGATTTTCTATTCCAAATCTTCTAGTATTTGGTTTTATGAATGTAGATGTTTCATAAGTGTAAGGCCCCTTAGGGAGGCAGAGTGTAGCTCAGGGGACCCTGTGCCACCATAGACTAGGAGGAACCTCACTTATTTATTTTTAATTAGCAAGGTTACAGGAGTGAAATTATTCTCTCAAGTACACACGTGGCTCTGTGTAATTATTATACACACAAACATACATTCACATCCACACACACACATCTAGTCCCGTCTCCCTACCCTAGGCACGGGTCTTCGTGTATTTGATGAAGGCTCATCCTTCTGCTCTACCTGCCACTGCTCTCCACAAGTGTACCCATAAAGAACACACAGAAACACCTCGAGCATGTGTTTACCAGATGAACACACATTCTATCATCCCATGCATCATTTACAACCTCATTTTCATGTCAGTATGTTTTTGGAACTTATTATCACTGATACGTGTAGATACAGTACATTCCTCATGTTAAAAGACTTTTAAATTGTGAATCGGGTGAATGTTCAGAGAGAAGACCCCCAGTTTTTCCATCAGTAATTCATACACCTTACAACTCACCCACTACCATCCCCTCATCTATCCTACTTCCTCTCTGTGTTTCCTGCTTCTATTTTTTCTTTTTTCCTGATTCTCTGAGTTTATCCTTGGGTAAATATTGCCCCTTTAATCTCAAATGGTTGATCATTCTAACACTGGGGTGGGTTAAGATATAGACCTAAAAGATGGCTTGGGGTCAGTGTCTTGAGGACCCACCAGTCTCTAGTTAATCAGTAATCCTTTCATGGCTTGGAGTTATGCTCCATGTTTTTCTCCCACTCCACCCAGGACCTTCTGATGTGAAGCTTTGCCGGGCTTTTGACGATGGTGATCAGGCACCAACTAGTTCTTCTGTTTTCAGGTGTGGAGAGTGATATTTGCACGGAGCGGGAGTCCACTAGATTAACTGTTTCCATCTGAGTGTCAATTTCTATGATGCTTCTTTCCTCCAGATGGGGAGAGACAAAATGTAGAGACTTGTGTGCTTGTAAGACCCCCAAAGCAGAGAGCAGCACGTTGTCTTTGTGGACTACGCTATGCCAAGTGAAGTCCTCTGAGACGAAGGTCCTGATCCCCCAAACTCAGTGACTCGTTCCCTCAAGAACATTCCTTCAAGGCAAGGATGGGGAGACTTCACCTCATCCTTGGGACACGGCGTCAGCAGAGACCAGTCCCTGGAGAAGGACAGCATGCTTGGTAAAGTGACAAAGAGGAAGGGCTCCCGACAAAATAGATTGACACCAGGGCTGCGACCACAGGCTCAAACATAACTGTGATGGAGCAGGACTGGACAGTGTTTTGTTCTTGTGTACACACACAGGGTCGCGCTAAGTTGGAACTGACTAGGTGACACCAATACAACAACCCCAATAACAAGCTCTCAGAAGGTTTCCCCTGAATGCCCCACCACCGTCAGGAATATATTTATAGCGAAGGCAAGTACACATCGACAAATAGGCTCTATTGAACACACACACACACATACATATATATGTATATTTTCCCCTGGGTTTCCTCCCACTCTCTCTCTGCCGCCCCCCCCCCCCCAATTTGGGCTGCATGTCTCTCTACTCAGAGATCCCCAGGATTGCAGGATTGGGTTCATTTGTCTTAGCCGCTGGATAGCATTCTGTGAACAACCAGCTCTAGAAGACATTGCCAACGACTCTCACTTTAGCTCCCCCTGACCCCACCCACTCAATGCAAGTTGTTTCTAACAGCAGCCTACTTGCTGTTCCACTTTTCTTAACAATCTCATCTATAAAGGCCCCCCCTCGCCACAAGCTGACCGTCTAAAATGCAGACCTCCCTCCTGGGATATCAACGCCCAGACAGGAGGACGTTGCTCTCAGACACACAAGAGAATGCTCACTGCCCAGCTGAAGGGGCTGCCAAATCGCTAACTTTTCACACTCCTCTCCATTGCTGACATCCAAACCCTTCTCCTCTTGAAGAAATCTTACATGAGGCTCGGCCCAGCTGGAAGAGTGGCAGGCCAGGGCCTCACAAGGATGGGAGGGAAGCAGAGGGAGGGATGGTTCCGCTGTTTCCATTGGTGCGTCTGACTGGTCCATCCATTACAGTCCCACCCAGGCAGCTTCTTGGCCTAGACATTGGAAACAGTCCAAATGTCCATCCGTAGATGAATGGCTTCACAAAACGTGGGACACACACACACACACACGCACACACACACACACAGTGAACACTTAGCTCACTGCCACTGAGTCAAAGCTGACTGACAGTGATCCTCTGTGGGTTTCTGATGCAGTAGCTATTGACGGGAGCGGAAAGTCCAGGCTTTCCCTTGGGGAGTTGCCGGTGATTTCAAACTGCCGACCAGGTGGATCACATGGCACAACCCCTTCGCTCCCGGTGGCTCCATAATGGAATACCAGAGAAACAAGGCTGCAACCAGGAGGCGCCTCAGGCCGGGGGCGGCCCTGGAGACCAGGAGGCCGCGTGCAGTGAGTCCACCACAGAAGGGCAGATGCTGCAGGAGCTCCTCCACGGGAGACAAGAACCACAACCCAGCTTTGTCCACCACAGGGGACAGACTTTGGACGTTCCTGGGGGAGGGTGGAAGGTGAAGTGATGGCCTGGAGAGGTGACCGGTGTTGACTTGGGTGAGGAGGACAGAGAGTCTTGAGAGAGAAAGAAGGCATCAGGGGAGGGTTGGGATAGAATGGAGGGTGGAGACGAGGAAAGGCTTGAGCCCTTGAATACAGAGTTGATGATCTGAAATAAAACCCACACACAAGTCACAATAAAAAAAATCATCAAAAAAAAATCTGATCAGGGGCCCTGTGGAAACACGGCCATATGCTTAATTGTGATCCAATTACACAGACTGCTCCTGAATCGCTGCTCTGGGGTGGAGAGGCGCTAATGGCCATTATTACATTTGGACGGCCCTGTTCCGTTTTATGGGATCTTTGCAACTATGTGTGGCTCCCTGAGAGTCATTGGTCTATTCTGATGGGAGGGGGAAATGCACACTGAGTCCAACTCTTGTCCAGCCACTGAGGATAGACAAGGGTATCTGGTCTACTGGGGAAAGACAAGGAATCCACACACACACAAATCAGGGGGATAGTGACAATTGCTGTGACAAAAGCTATGACATACTGGAGAGAAGCCCATTACACAGGGCGGTGCAGCCCGTAAGGTCCCCCGAAGAGAGCACATTTGCACATCCATCCAAGAACCGTGTGGGGACCCGGCAGGAGAGTGTGCCAGGCAGAGGATCAGTCAGCGCAAAGGCCCAAGGGAGATGGTGTGCTCGAAGCCTAAGTCAGGAGGATCCAAGAGGGGCTCTTATGACTCAGATTCAGAAGTCTACACTCCACTAGGAGTGAGGTGGGAGCCATGGAAGAAGATCTTTGACCAGAGAAGGGGCATGACCTGTGTGATGTTTTGGAAGAATCACTGGGCTTCTCTGCCGAAGGGAGAAGCTGGTTAGGAAGCCCTCAGGGGAGGTGAGATGAGGGCTGGGTTGAGTCAGAGTTGAAGCAATAGTAGCGAGAAGGGGCAGATTAGGTATGGGCTTTGAAGGTAAGGTGGACAGATCAGTGGATGCAGCTGAGTGAGATGTGAGAATGCCCTTTGTCCAATCATGAAACAGGGAGTGGAGCCAGGTCCTCCATGAGCTGTGCCCAAGCCTTGCCCCACAGGGGCTTGTCTCGGAGAGTATGACTTTATCAGACTGAACCAACATGCTGGTTGCCGCTAAATACTGAGGGGCCAAATCAGAAGGTTCGAGGCTCTATGAGTGAAGAAAGTCATGTGACTTCTTCCAGCAACACATTCCACTTTTCTTCTCCATTCCCTCATCAATGGGGTGATAATAGGCAGGGCATGGAGCAGACCATCCCCCACCCCCACCCTTAGTCAGATGCAGCATTACATGGAATAATAAAGTTCCTCTGAATCACAATTTATCATCCTCCTAAACAACTCACAGGAATATGGCTCTGCTGCTTTCCATTAATCTCACATGCTGACATCAGCTGCCCGTGGCCATAGGACAACTCGAGAGTGAACACTGGGGATGAGCTCAGGTAGCAGAGAGGCAGTGACGACTTGACTGAGCCCGACACTGGTTGAGGAGTGAAGGATTAGGGTTCTGGGATTCAGCTCTTATCCCCACCTCTTCCCTTGGCTTGGTGTGTTTTTCGGGTTCCACATTCCCAGTGAAGATCATGCAAAAATGGCTGGAGCAGTCCATCAACAAGGAGCTTCCAGAAAGTCCAGCCAGATTCAGAAGAGGAAGTGGAACAAGGGGTATGACGACTGTCATCGGGTAGGTCTTGACTGAAGCAGAGAATGCCTGAAAGATATCCTTGTGTCTCATTGACTGTGCAAAGGCGTTCATCTCTGTGGATCATAACAAACTCTCGGTAACATGGAGAACAGGAATCTCAGAACCCTTCAGTGGGCTCTGGTGGAATCTGTACATAGACCAAGAAGAGTCGTTTAAGCAGACCAAGGAGATACTACCTGACTTAAAATCAGGAAAGGTATGCGACAGACAGGGTTGTATCCTCCCACCATCCTGAGTCAGTCTGCATGTGGAGCATACAAGCTGAGAAACTGGACTCTCGGAGGAGGAATCCAGCCATCGGGATTGGAGGAGGAAGACTCATTAATGACCGGACACATGCAGATGACACATCCTGATCTGACGAAAGCCCAGGAGGGTTGAAGCCCTGACGAATATCGAAGACGACAGCCAGTAGGATGGATTACACCTTGATGAAAAAACAAAAGCCCTCACACCTGCATCAATAGATGACATCACGATAAACAGAGAAAAGATTGGAATTGTCAAAATCTGCGTCAACCGAAGTCCCAGTCCCGTCAATTGTCTCGTGGTCTTAGCAAAGATGATTGAATATGGACTGCCAGAAGAACAAACAAACATGTCTTGGAAGAAGTACAGCCAGAGGGCTCCTGGGCAGGAAGGCTGGCAAGATGTTCTCTCACGTGCTTAGGACATGCTATCGGGAGGGGCCAGGCGCTGGAACAAGATCTCATGATTAGTAGATGGCAAAAAGGAGGAAGACCTTCAGGGAGATGGACTGGCCTGGCTGCTGTCACAGCGGTCCCCCACATAGCAACAATCGGGAGAAGGACACAGGACTTGGGAGTGTCTTGTGAACACCAGTGTCCACAGGGTCGCTGGGAGTCGGAACCAATTGAATGGCACCTCAGGCAATGCCCCCCCCCCCCACACACACACCTAGAGAACTCATGTTTGCAGTTGTTTCCAGGCACAGGTGTATTGGGGAACTGTTGGTTTTTCAGTTTGGCAGCTTTTGTCTTGTGAGGATGCAGCTGTTAGGGCACTAGCTTAGGGACAGGGGGGTGTCCCTCTTGCCCCGTAGAGGAGGTTGGAAAGACATTAGTCAACCAATAGACACTGATGAAGACCCAAAACTTGAGCATGCTTTTTTGTCCTCAAGCCCCCAAGTCGGGTGGCAGGTACACCTGGGTGGGTCAAACGAGGCCCTGGCTCATGACATCACCCAGGTGGGCCTAACTCAGTCAATGGGATCAACCATGTCTTCCCCCAGCCAGGTGGGCTAGAACAGAGGCGGGGAGCATGCTCTGGGATGTGCTCTCACCCGGCACCTGGTCAGAGGCAGGCGGGGGGGGGGGGTCCTCCCTGCCCCCACGTGGGCACACAGGTGCCCATTCCAGGCCTACTCAGTCCCTTGGCCCACATACTCTCAGCCTCTGGGGCTCTGGAGTTTCTGGGGCCTCCCGGGAGCCCCCCCAAGAAGATCCGCATATGTGGGTGCGCTTTCCCACGCAGTTGTTCGGGCCCAGTTGTGAGCCCCTGGAGACTGTGAAGCCTGAAACTTGTCCTGCCCTTCATAAAAACCCACTTGGATCACAAAACGGGCTTCGGCGTGAATTCTTTCATCCTGCAAAGCCAAGAACCAAAGTATTATCAACTCCAGAAATCTCACACAACTGATGACATCCAAGCTCTGCGTAGGTCATCCTTAGTCTAATTTCTCACCACGCCTGCCCCAGAACACTGGGTCCCTTTGCCTGCCATTGATATTTGCTCTGGGCAAAATCTCTCCGACTCCCTGCCATCGAGTCCGTGCTGACTCACAGCGGAAGCCCCGAGGGTCTCTGAGACTGTCACTGTTGACGGCAGCAGACTGCCCGGTCTTTCTCCTGAGGAGCTGCCTGTGGTTTCCAACTGCCAATCATGCAGATTGCAGCCCCACCCATAGCTGCTACACTGAGTGAGTACCTAGTCATTTTTTTTCCCTTGGTCGCCCTGACAAAAGAACAAACAAAGCTGTCTCGGAAGAGACACAGCCACAATGCTCCTTCGAATCAGGGGTTGGTGAGACTTCATCTGGTGAACTTTGGAGCTGTCATAAGGTGGGAGCAGGACAGCAGGCTCGGGGATGGCGGGCGCACAGTAACAGAGAGGAAGGCCCTCGGTGCGCTACACTGACATGGCGACTGCATCCCTGGGCTCCAGCACGGGAATGACCTGTCTCACTGCTGTGCACCGCGCAACAGCAGCAGCAACCGTTCATTCATTCGGGCTTGTCCAGGCCCAGAACGAGGCATGGGGATCCGAAAGTGAATCGTCGGAGCCTCTCTCTTCCCATGAGAAGCGCCAGGCCGAGAGGGAAGCAGACATCCTTGGTGGCCATGCCCACCTGTGCTACATTCTCCCCACACGCTCTATGGTGCTCTGTGTGATGGGCATCGATAAGGGGTCCCCTAAACACTTAGGCCTTCAAACTCCCACTTAGTGCCATTGACTTAGAGCTTAATGCTCTGAGAAGGGAAAAACCGCGCAGAGCCGCTGGCCAGAACCCTCAGAGACCCTCGTCCTGTGGGTCCGGGTCAGGCCCAGCAAGGGAGGTAGCCAATCATACTAGTTGACCTGGATCTGAGAGCTCTTCAGAGATGCTAAAACCGGGGCAGGCCTGCGTGCACCAGGCCAGGAATCTGAGTTTTCAACATACTCCCCTGGCTGATTGTGTGCGACTCAAAGGTTTGGAGAGAACGCTGACTCCCAGGGGCCCTGGGGCTGATGGACACACTGGCCAGACACTGAGGGCCAGGGGAAGGACATCCAGGGGAAGGCATGGTGCTCCGGGTCCCCTGGAGTGAGGAGCACAGCGGGCCCACGCCAGAAAGTCATCAGACCTCCATGTGCTTCGGCACATTCCCAGGATGCAGAGAGAGCACTCGGGGAAATGGGAATGGAAAAGGAGGGTGGTGACACCCGAGCTGTCCATGATCCAGGGTCGGATTTCCCAGCAGCCCCCAGGTGGGCCCAGCTGAGGCACACAGGGCTTTCAGGAGCTGCAGGGTATTTGGAGAAACCTTGGAGAAATAGTAATAAAAATGTCACAGACTTTGAAGTCGGAGTCGATGCAGAACTGGTACAGGCACAGACACAACTGATAAGAAGCCGCCAGGAGAGAACGAAACCCCTTGAGATTAGGTCAAGGGAAGACCAAAAAAAAAAAGACACTATCTAAGGACACCCCATACCCCCAACCCCATAATGGCAACGGGGAGGAATGCTGTCAGAGACTGACGTGTGTGTGTGTGTGTACATGCGAGACGTGTTTCTCTACCGACATCTCCACAGGCCAGCGTTCAGAGGCCTCCACACCAGCAAATAAATATTACGTCTCCATCTTCAGCTAAGCAGAGCTGTGTTGTATGCTTATTACTTCATGTGGATTAACCATCTGGAAGTTGAATCAAGCCACAGAGTAAAGAATGGGATCCAATTTTGCATTCACCAAAATAAGCCGTACTAGTCTCAATTTATGGCAGATGGTTATGCAGTCTCAGCGGGCCAAAAAAATCTCTCTGCGAAAGAATAAAGTTTATGCCAATTACTGTAATAGGCACCAGCACAACAACTGCGTGGGGTTGACTAAGATGGCAGAGAGGGCGATACCGCTCATGCGCCGTGGGGGGTGGACAGGCAGGGGGAACGGTGGGGACCCAGTTAATTCATTAAGATAACTCGAGAGGAATGAGGAGCCGGGTTCAGGCATAAAAGCAGACCGGTTTCCTTGCAAAAGGCAGGCGGGAGATGAGGTCTGGTGTGGTGGTCTGTCCTCTGTGGGGAGCGGGCCTGGCTTCTGGGGGGTGGGGGAGGAAGGCGAGGGAAGGGTGTCCCAGCACCAACCTGGGGAGACTCTCCTGCTCTGTGGGAGGTGGTGGGTGGACCTTTGGAGGTTCCCAGTTCCAGCCAGGGAAGAGGGCAGCACAAAGAAAGGGCTTGGGCCTAGTGGGCGGTCAGGGATTTCCATGAGGACATGGGCCCTGGCCTGGGGTTGAAGGGGGAACAGGGGAGAAAGGAAGGTTCTGGCCTCGAGGACCCCATGGGCCTTGGCCTCAGAGGAGCTGAAACCAGGGCTGTGGAGCAAGAGCTTGAGAAGAAAGTGAGGCCGGAAGCAAGAGGAGAAGGGGCTACCGGGCGGGCGGCTCGGGTCTCCGGGCACAGAGTGAAAGTCTGGAAGCTGAGATGAAATACTGACGTGTGTGAGCAACTGTCCTTTTGGAGGGAGGCTGCTTCTTCTAACTGAAGCCGAGGGTCAGCTTCCAGACCTATGAGCTCCAGTTCGAGAAGCCCCCAGTCAGGTGGAGGCAGCCCAGCCGTCAGCATGACCAGCCCTGCTGAGCCCTCCTGGCCAGCCAGCATGGCTTCGGAGCCAGGCTTCCATACAGCTAGGCCAGGTCAGTCTGTCCATTAGACAAGGCTGTTCGGTGTTTATAATTTAGATTAAAACATTGCGGTCCATTGAGGTTCATTGGCATGTGGACCTCACACCACGGGGTGGAAACAAGCCCCCCCCCCCACCCACCCACCCTCAGTCCAGGACTGTTCTACATTTAGCAGCAGGAAGTCAAGTCTCTAGGAGACCCATCAAACCAGGTTGTAGGCTACCTGCGCAGTCCAATCCGGCCCAGTGCTGGGAGAGAGCAGTTCATCAATTGCTTATACACTCCTGGTCCAGGAGTCCTGGTTACGTGTCAGTCACACCGTTGGCAGTTCAAAACCACCAGTTACTCCTCTGGAGAAAGACTAGACTTTCCACTCCCGTCCACCGTTTCAGTCTCAGAAACCCATCGGGGGTCCCGACGAGGCACCCTTGACGCGATGGCAGTGAGTTTGGGTTTTATTTATTATTTTGACCTGGTGGCCACCTTCTCGGTCACCCACCTCCACAGGCAGGAAACGGGTTGAGGGGGGCTAAGACTTCCTTCGGCGGGGGGTGTGGATGGGCACCACTCAGTGAGTGGTGGTGGCAGGCCTGGATACCAAAGTCCCTCAGCCAAGACAACAGCTGTGTCCTGAGCAAGATTGGGGCGGGGATTTTCCACAGGGACCTTACCAATGAGGGCGCACAGGCACTAGGAAGCAACAGTGCCCCTAGCGCCCCTCACCTGGTGCACAGCTCCCTCTGTTCACCCAGGGGCCTCAGGAAACACAGGGGCCAAATCTTATCCTGGTAGTTGGGAGCCAGGGATAGGCCAACCTGTCCCCAATCCACCCGTGAAACTCCCCCAGAATGTGGGCACTGGGGGCAGCACTGGCAACCCAGATAAAGGGCCCCCAAGTGGAGCAGGAATTCCTGGGGACAAGGGAGAATCCCCCCGGCTAAGGAGTGGTGTTTGCATGCATGGGGAGCTGGCCAGCAGGGAGGGAGGGAGGCAGGCGCTGGCCCCGTCGCACAAGTGGAAAATCTGAGCCTATGGCTGGAAGGGGTGGAGGAATCCTGAAATCCCCCCTCCAGCTTGCTGGCAGGCGCCACCGAGGGAGAAGTGGTGAGCTCATGGGCCTCCAGATGCTAAACCGGGAGATCTCCTCCCAGTGGCAGGAGCTGGGCATGGAGGGGGCAAGGGGTGTCTCAAGACCTCGAGTGCCACCAGACCTGCCCTCAATGAGATCCGATCAAAGGCAGAACACAGAAGATGATACTGGCAAGGAAGACCCACAATCCCACAGTGACAGCAAAGCACCCCTGGGGACTTCTTGCAGGCCCACCTGCAGCTAGCCATTCCCATCTCTCCCTCCACATGCCCTTCTCATTTATCAAACCTTACCCGAGTCCCCAAGGTGAGTCACCACAGAACCACAAGCCCTCAAACTTCAGACCAAAGTCAAGAATTAAGGGGTTCAGTGGGGGAGCAGGGGCTGGGAGGCATGCAGGAGGCACTCCAGGGGCTAGACTGCAGCTGCTCTCTCCAATACACAAGCAAGCAGGGTGTGCTAGTGCCAACACAGAGGGGCCGCCGAACGCTGGTGGGAGAAAACGTTCACTTTGCTCAGTTCTGGGAAGAAACTGTCACAGAATCTACTCCCAAGACTTGGTGCCCGCAGACACAGGCAGAACTCTGAACTACCTGGCACTGATCTCAGCAAATACTACAGGCGCTCAACTTGCTGGAAGACCAGGGAACAGGCCAGCAGTGGCCCCTGACACCACCACTTCTCAGAATGTAACCTGGGGCCACTACTCTGTACTTCCCTTTCCTCATCTGTAAAGGGGAGAGATAGACACGTCTGCCTCACGGGGCAGCTGTGACATTCAGCAGGACATCAGTATATGGTTTCCTGGCTGATAGAGGGAGTTTCAGAAAGTTTGTGGTACAATTCTCTTACTTTTTTTGTGTGATTTTAAAATCATCTCATTGCGGGCTCTTACCACAAATCCATGCATATATTGCGTCAAGCACATTGGTACATATGCCGCCATCATCATTTTGAAAACATTTTCTTTCTACTTGAGCCCTTAGTTTCAGTTCATTTTGTCCCCCCCCCCATGTCCCTCCCTCATGAATCCTTGATAATTCATTAATTTTTTTTCATGTCTTACATCAACTGCAATCTCCCTTCACTGACTTTTCTGTTGTCTGCCTCCCCGGGAAGGGGTTACCTGTCGATCATTGTGATGGGTTCTCCCTTTATCCCACCACCTTCCCCTTCCCCTCCTACTATTGTTATTCTCTTTATTGGTCTTGAGGGCGTTATCTGTCCTGGATTTCCAGAGTTGTGAGCTCTTATCTGTACAGTGCACATGCTCTGGTCTAGCCAGAGCTGTAAGGTAGAATTGAAGTCATGATAGTTGGGGGAAACATTAAAGAACTAGAGGGAAGTTCTTTGATTCATCAGTGTTATACTGCACATTGATTGGTTCATCTCTTCTTTGTGACCCTTTTTTTGTCAGGGGAAGTTCAATTGTCTATAGATGGGCTTTGGGTCTCCACTCTGCCTTCCCACTCATTCACATCGAGATGATTTCTTGTTCTGGTTCTTTGATGCTTGATACCTGATCCCACTGACAACTCATGATCACACAGGCTGACGTGCTTCTTCCATGTGGGCTTTGTTGCTTCCCACCTGGATGGCTGCTTGTTTATCTTCAAGTGCTTAAGACCCCAGACATGATATCTTTTCATAGCCAGACACCATCAGCTTTCTTTATCACATTTGATTATGTACCCATTTTGTCTTCAGTAATCATGTCGGGGAAGGTGAGCATCATAAAATGTCGGGTTTTGGGAACAAAGCTTTTTGTGTTGAGGAAGTGCTTGAATAGAGGTTCAATGTCTGTCTGCTGCCTTAATACTTAACATATGAATACATACATAGATCTATTTCCCTATTGTTATATGTAAACATATTTATGTATGTACATACCTGTATTTAGACTCTATAAATGCCCCTTTGCCTCCTAGTTCTTTCCTCTATTTCCTTTTACTTTCTTCTTGTCCCACATCATGTTCAGCTTCATTCAGGTTTCAGTAATTCCCCTCAGTTGCATTGCCTTTGATCAAGCCCCACCAGGCATCCTAGACCCTCCCCGTCATCAATTTTAAATCACTGTTCTTCTCTTGTCCCTGGGTTTGTTGACAACCCCCTTCCTTTTCCCCCACCTCCCCCCTCACCCATGTCTCCCCCACCCACCCTGGAGCATCGATCCCATGGATTTCTCCTGCAGATTGTTTATCCCACATATCTTATCTAGACAGACACACGGAGACCATAAGAACTACAAAAACAAGATGGAGCCAGCCAAAAAAAAAAAAAGAGGAACAAAATAAAACAACAACAGAAAATTTCCAGGTCTTTTTGTTCACCTTCTCTGAATGTTTTCTGGTTGAGTCTGATGGGGTGCCAGGCCCTGACCCCAAAGTCTATTTTTGGTATTCCAGGGACTTCATTGCTTTGCTCCTCTTACTATTCTGTTGCACCCATTTAGTGCTTTCCCCCAGTGTGGTGGGGTCAGATCAGACACAATTCTCACACTGTGTCTCC
>PVJH01016049.1:0-51343 GCA_004026705.1 Nesogale talazaci | reverse complement strand
ACTCCTACCAGGGCAGTGATGCCACACACACACACACACACACACACACACACACAAAAGATGCTGTCACATTTTCAAAAGGAAAATATGGCAATTGAATTTCCTTGGCTAGTTTGAGCATTGTTTAAATGGTGTGTGCCAACAGAAATTTTCCTTCTTATTGTGGAAATGGCAGTCCTTGGACCTTGGGTGGGACCCCTGGCTGTCACCCCTGGCTGTCCAATGCAAGAAGACCAAGAACCACCATTTATTTAGTACCCTAATGCTACCTTGCACTAATATGACAGTTTCTAATCTAATTGGCAAGGATCTGCCCTTGTAAGAAATGAGACAGGAAATTTTCCCCTAGCACCAAGGGGAAGAAAGGGGGAACTGATGACAATGATCAACATATAGCACCTCCCTTCAGAGTGCCGAACAACAGAAATGTGGGTGAAGGGAGATTGAGGATGGTGCAAAATATGAAAATAAAAATAATTTCTAAATTATCAAGGGTTCATGAGGGGTGGGGGAAAAGGAGCAGATACCAAAGGCTCAAGTAGAAAGAAAATGTTTTGGAAATGATGGTACAAATGTGCTTGATACAATTGATATATGAATTGTGATATGAACTAAAAGGACTCCCAATAAAATGATTTATTTAAGAAAAATAGCCCTGATGGCGTAGTGGTTGTGTGCGGGACTGCAGCCCACAGGGTTGGTGGTTCAAATCTAACAGCAGCTCTCCAGGAGCAGGGCTGGGCTTCTTATTCCCACCAGGGCAGTGATGCCACACACAAAAAAGAAAAATAGGCTGAGCCCTGGTGGCGTAGTGGCTGTGTGTGGGACTGCGGCCCACTGGGACGGAGGTTCAATTCCAGCAGTGGGGCTGGGCCTCCTACTCCCACCGCCGGAGAGCAGTGCTGCCCCCCCAAAAAAAAATGAAAAGAAAAAAAAGAAAGTAATAACTCATGGATTGCTGCTCCCTTGGATACTCTTCATATCAACAGAATCTTCAATTCTGTGTCATTTCATAAATTATTGATGCTATCAGTGCACTGGCCTTATACCACAGGAGGATGATTAATAATGCTTTTCTTTTTCGTTTTTGTTTGTTTGTTTGTTTTTCTGCCTTTTGTTTGTTTTTGTTATTCTTCTGGACCCCTACTTAATTCTAGCCCCAATCCACAAGCAGTTAGTTCTGATAACATGGGCCTGCCCCATACTCACCTTCATGAAGAGATCACTGAATATAAGGGTGCTACCACAAAGTGTAGTGAAGAAAGCAGATGGTGCCCGCCTATCAATTGGAATAGTGTCTGGGGTCCTAAAAGCTGAGTGTGGTGAAAAAGCTGATGGAGAGGATTTCCTAGACAGGAAAGAGAGGTGTCTGCACCATCCCTCATGTTCTTGAAACTGTTTTGAACTCAAGGAGATGCAAAATAGACCATTAGTTGCAAGTACCTTCCCCACCCACCCAAGGGAACTTCCTCAGGATGCTACAGGGCTCCTACTCCCCAGCTATCATATCCAAAAAGGCTTGGATTACTGAGAAGCCCGCCATTTGGCTACTATAGTGTCTCAGCCCCATTGCCACATGGCTGCTGGGCTGCCCTTCTTTAACCCACCAAACTCTCCAACAATGGGTGCTCGTCCCCTCTCCCTGTAGCCATTGCTTCCTCTGGGCCTTTCTCTGTGTCTACTGGAATCCCAGGACACCAGTGATCTGGAAAACCCAATGGTGGGCCCCTCCTTTGGTCCTCCCTTGTAAAAGATCATCCACATTCACAATCTGGAAATGAAAGGGGTTGGGAAGAGTGTGGTTAGAGTGAGTAGATAGGAAGATGAATACGAGAGAATCAAAATAATAGCCCTGTTTAAGGCACTTTACAGATATACTCTCTTTGACTTTATTCAACATTCCACTTCTATCCCCAGGTGAGAGTACCCCCACCATGAACTTCTCTCAAGGGAATGGCATTTTAAAAACCTTCCCTAAACAATACTCAAAATCTTAAAAGAGGCTGAGCCCTGCTGGTTGGAACCCCGGGATTGTGGCCCTTGTCCTTCAATTCTGGAACTGATTTCACCTCTGTGGTAGAGTAAACATCCAGGGAGCCAGGGGCGAGCTGGCTGGGAGGGGGGGGGCGGGCACTGGTTCTGAGGGGCACTGGAGTGAAGACCAAAAGCTGAGGAGGCTGGGGGGGGCCTGGCTCAGGGGCTGGTTTGCCTGTATGTTTGTTAACTGCCACATGTTGAAATGGGAATGATTTCCAGTTAAGAGTTTGCCATTCACCTCATTTGGGGTGCCTCCTCGGGTCTCTGGGCACCCAACTTTTACACTGTGGTACAAGAGCACAGGATGGCAGAAATGGACTTGGTTGCGGGGGGCGGGGGGCAGTGAGGACACTTCGTGAGGGTCCTGAGTAAGGTGGGGATCTTCTGTGCCCTGCAGGGGTTGCCACGTCCTCCCTTCAATGAGCCAGCCATTTATTGGGAGCACACGGCTCATGGAGTCTGCTTTTGGTGTGCTCTAACTGTCTCAACATTCAGGCTGAAGCTCTGGCCTTCTTTCCTGAAGAGTGGGCGCAGGCCTCCTGGGAAGCTGGAATGCAGTCCAAAACACCCAAGGCTCCAGATAGCTGGCTCCAGGGTCCAGGACTCACTCAGTAGCCTTGAGTCCAGGGTCGGCTCTGCCATGGACCAGGCAGCTCTTCAAGATCAAAAGGGCAGCCTTGGGCTGAGCCCCGGTGGCGTAGTGGTTGTGCGTGGGACTGCGGCCCACTGGGACGGAGGTTCAATTCCAGCAGTGGGGCTGGGCCTCCTACTCCCACCGCCGGAGAGCAGTGATGCCAAAAAAAAAAAAGAAACAAACAAACAAAAGGGCAGCCTTTACTCGAGGAGAAAGTTGTGGGGGGGGGAAGCGAGGGAGGAGTGCATGGGGGAGTTAAGTCAGAATGTGTATTAAATGTTGAATGTAAAACTATGCTGTGCTCTGAAAACCTTCACCCAATTCACAGTGAAAAGGTTTTGCTTTCAAAGGCCTTCTTACTTATTGTTAACTTGTTTACATGTGATGATGTGTTTGTTTGCTTTCTGTTTTCTCACTGCCATGGAATCTATGCTGCCTCCTAGCAACTCCCTGTGGGTTTCCAAGACTTTAACCGCTTGTAGGGAGTAGAAAGCCCAGTCTTTTGCCCACAGAGATGCTGGTGGTTTTGAACTGCCAACCATCGGGATCACAACCCAATGCATAACCACTCTATCACCATTACTGGAGCATTGTCAGACAAAATGATGTGAAGTCTGAGATGTAACATTAAAATGTTCCAGTAAGAAGAAAACTGAGAGGGGGAAAAAATGAACAAGATTAGCAAAATAGTGATAGGTGACAGGCTTCCATTACCTTCTCCCACCTATTTCTCTGTGTGTTCACATTTTTCATAATGATTTTTTAAACTAATCTGAGAATTACATGTAGTCACTCACCCCCGCTGACCTCACTCACTCACTGCCAAGTCAGTTCCAATCCCTAGGGCCCAGATGCATGGTACTGTGATTTTTGTGGACGAGCTCAGAGTAGATAAATGGGCATGGGTAAACCAGAATAAGAGCAGGGCTATTATGGAGACAACACTGAAGTGCCAGACTTTGTACAATATAGACATTTTATCAGTGATGGGATGTAGCCAGTTTGCACCAGGGTAGCAAAGCTAATACCTAATCTTGTGTTAAAATCGGCAAACTGGTTGTTAAAATGGCACTTGTATTTAGGAATCTTTTAAAAAGAGAACTCCCATTTTCTAGCCGCTCGATGTGGAAATCACACATTTGCATTCCTTACACATTTTTTAATGTTCATCTGCACAACAGCACATTTTAAATGCACATAGTTATGTTCATTCCATACACAGGTATAAAATATTAGACAGAACTATGTTTGTAATGTGTATTCATTCATTTGATAAAACTTGAAATCCTTTTGATGCAAAGTACACTTTGATTCTCTTTTGTTTGTTACTTCAGTAAAAGAACATAGAATGTAAAGTGAAAAAGTGCTGGGCAACCCGAGAGTGACACGCTTTCATTCATCTCAGCGTTCCGTATGTCACAAATTCTCACTAGAGAGTATGAGTGAAGTATGCAAGTCCTGAAAGTGTTCCAAGAGTTAAACATGTCAGAACAATTGCTCTAAGTTCAGTGAAGTGGGAAGTGCTTTTTCAAAAATTGGCATAATATGTTCAGAGAAGAGAAGTCACCTGTTTCTGATCTAGCTAGCACAATGACTTTTGTCTAATTGCCCTACCTCTAAAGAAATGGAATCCTACTCCTACAGAAAAGATGGTGAAAGAGAAATCACACTGCCAATCATATGTAGTTAAAGCAAAACATATGGCAAGGGAGGCCACCAAGCAAGAAGCAATATGGAAATATAAAAATAACAGTTTTATTGGATTTTGTCAAGCATTATTTAACATTTAATATTTTCATTCATATTTTAAAATGCATAGCAATCTAATTTGTGTGATTTTATAGTAATTTGTATAATTTTATTGTTCTTATTTAAATATTAACTACATGAAATAATGAGCTACCTTTTGGTATATATTTTTTTATTCTTAAAACAGTCACTAGGGCAGTGAACTGGATGTTAACTTCTTTAAATCCCACCACTGTCTGTAATCCTCAAAACAGTCTATTAATACGAACCTCAGGAGCAGAAACATCGAATAACTTACACACACAATTTCTGCAGTTTGTGAATGGTAAAGCTAAGTTCCAAATGTGAGCAGTCTGACTTCTGAGGAGCTTTTTGTTTTGAGGGGTTTTATTTGAGTTTTGTTTGTAACTACCATGCTAGCTATATATACACAAAGATAAAAACAAACGCCAAACCCAGTATCATCAAGTTGATTCAGACTCACAGTGGCCCTAAGAAAATCCATTCATTTTGTTACTCGATTATTTAATAAATGCATTAAGCCTTTATAAGATGGCCAACCACTATACCAAGCACTGGGGTTTGTTGGTGAGCAAAGCAAAGAGACCCGTGTTGTCAGGGAGCTTCGAGTTTGACAGGGAGATAAGCATGGGGCAATGGTCATTGACATGCTAGAGAATAATGATGAGTCTGTGGAACTTTTCATAGCATGGATGAACCCGGAGGACATTATGCTCAATTTGTCAATCTCAAAATGACAACAATTGTATAAGACCACTATTAGAAAAAAAGGTGAGAAAAGGTTTTCACAATAAAAGTAGAGTTCTTTGATGGTTAGCAGGGGTGGAGGAACCAGGGAGGGAGGGGAAGTCATTGGCTAGAAGATAGGCAAGTGTTAACTTAGGTGAAAGAAGGCAATATGCAATGAAAGGGAGAGTAGGGGCAACAATGATGAAGGCAGGGGTTAAAGGTCACAGGGGAAATACTGCTCTATACATAACCCGCAATCGTGGTAACCGGTGCGGAGGAGCTTGCGTAGGCATGCAGGCTGCACAGGTGTGGGAGGGAGCGTGGGAGTAAATCCACCAATTGTCAGAGGAGAAAGGCAGGCTGAGAGAGACCCTCTAGCTTACGTCCCATCCCTATCTGCCCTCTGGAGCCAAGCCAGGCCCCCAATTACAGGCAAGGACATACGTCACAGGAAGGGGTTGTGCCTTGTGCACACATTCTAGGAAAAGGGGGCTATCAGGGTCCCACGTGAGGAGACAAGACCCCAGACCCCAGATGTGGCTAAACAGGTTAGGCTAGAGATCGTTAACATCAGCATGTGAATCCACCCACAGGCCTGAACGAAAGGGAACCAGCATCCTAACAGCAGGGGAGTTGGCTCTGGTTAGACAACACAAAAGGCCTTAAGTAATTGGGACTTTCCATAACAAATGCTGGTAGATAGTCTGGTTAATGTTTGGAGCATAATAATTGTGGAGAAGTTCTGTCTTCACCCGACAACCAACCACTAATGAGCGATTTGACAGAGGCTATTTGTGTCTGAGTGCTTACCATTACTGGGAATGTATCCATAAATGTGGGGGAGCGAGGTTCTGAACTGCTTTGCCACAACCAAATACCCACAAAGAAAGAGTTACTCAGTCTGGGACTCAAGAGCATAATCTGGGGGACACAAGGTCAAGTGGCATGAAAGACAATGCTCACAAACACCACGTTTTACATCCCACTTTGATGAGGACTGACTGTGAGCTTGTATGACCTTGGCAACTGCTGATCTCTAGGAAGGAGAGTGATGAACATCAAAAGACATACGGAAGCAAGTAGTCCCCAGACTTAGGGACCACAGAACAACAGTCTCCGTAACCTGGGGCCCGACTTTCAGTAGCAACCACTTGGAAAGGGATCATGTTGCAAGATCCTGAGCAGAATGGGAGACAAATGTGGACCCAAACTTGAAGTCATAAAGGAGACCAGGCTTTAGGTTACGGTTAGGAAGAAAAAAAAATTTTAAGAAAAAGAATAAAGGAAAAAAAATTTAAGTAGAATAGAATAAAGGAGACCAGACTTGCTGGTCAGAAAAAGAAAGGACCCTAGACACTTAGTCTGGAACTGAACCCATCCCTGGGTGTTTTGTTGTTGTTCTGTTTTTAAAAAGCCCACCTAGATTTATTTTGTATACAGGGTATACCCACAGCCCTGTGGGATCCACATGGTGCCAGGTTTAGGCCTTGGAGTGGGGGGGCCAGGCCGAGTGCACAAGAGAAGAATGAGGGCCCACTGAGTCAGATGGAGGAGGCGGAGCATGCAGGGGAGGCTGCACACTGCTGTCTGAAGGAGACAGGGCCAGAGCAGGGGTCTGCTGTGACCCACCTGGCCCCCACTCTACTGTTGCCCTGGGGAGGCCTGGAGTGGAAGGCTCCACTTTTGCCCCAGGTTTTTGATGAAGGGCTCTTCATCGCGCTTCCGAATGCCGTCATCTCTGAGCTGCTTCATGTAGTACGCGAGCTTCTCTTCTGTGAAGGTCAGGTGGTAGGTTCTCCACACACAGGACCAGCTGACAGCCCGGATGGCGCCTTCTGGCTCCTGGCGGAGCTGCACGCATCTCTGAATGGCCTTCAGGTCCAGGACCGTGGCATTCTGCACCACGACCATGGGCATGACCTCCCAGTCCGTCATGCACGCGAGGACTGCCTTGGCCTGGCCGCCCCCCAGCGCTATCCGGGAGTTGACCTCCTCTAAAGTAACCTGGACCGGCAGGTTGCAGAGCAGCGGGTCCTGCACCACCATGGCGAGCCCCTCCTAGAACACATCCACCACCTCTGAGGGCGGTAGTGCCTCCTCGGCCTCGGCCTCTGCCCGCTCCAGCTCTGTGTCTGCCGCCGGGCTCTGAGTCCGGGCAATGGCCACATGGAAAGATTTCTCGCCGGGAAACTGTCCCCATCCCTGTGGTTTAAAAGAGAAATCAGTCATATGAAATAAAAAGTACAACTATTGTTCAAAGATAAGATTCAGAGGTTGAGGAAAGGAGAAGGAATGGAAACGTTGAACGCTGGGAGGAAGCTAGTGCATTGAGAGGATGGAAATGGATACGTTGGTATCAAAATAGGTATAAATGGCGGAATGTAAAAGTCATGATTTGTTATGTTTTTTTTGGGGGGGCATCACTTGCTCCTGGAGAGCTGCTGCTGGATTTGAACCACCAAGCCAGTGGGCCTCAGTCCCGAACTCAACCACTACGCCACCAGGGCTCAGCCCCAGCCTCCCCTTACTATTAACTTCATTAATTTTGTTAGACCTGTGAAAGTTCATTTGATTAATCAAGATTATTTGATGCATGGAAGCCAAGATAGATAACCCTTTAGAAACAGTAAAGGGAGTAATGACTCACTGAGGATACAGGAAGAAAGGCAGGGGGAACGGCAAGCTGATAGCAAGGAAGATTGTACAACCCTACTCGAGGAGAGTAAATAACAGAATTGTAGATGGATGGATTTATTGGATGGGGTAAGATATAGCAAAATAATAATAATAATAATAATAATAATATATAATAACAATAAGGACTCCTGGAATTCAAGAAGAAAGAAAATGTTTGAAAACTGTAGCAAGTGTACAGTCATGCTTGATCTAATTGAAGTGTGGATTGTTATGATATCTGTATGAACTCCTTATAAAAGGATTAATAAAAAAATAAAAGCGTTACAGTCTTAGAAACCCACAGAGGCAGTTTTATCCTGTCCTAGAGGATCCCTATAAGTCAGAATTGGCTTGATGACAGTGAGCTTGTTTTGTTTTGTTTTGTTTTTAATCAGTGTCTAAATATCAGTCTTTGATACTCTGGTTTCTCTTCAGATCGTATAAATCTTTCGCCTTTTACTAAATATCAGTCTGAATTGTGAAAGCATTTCACCCTCATTTTCTGAGTTGTTCCTTTTCATTAATATAAAGCCATGGTCCCCTAAATTTCTACCTTATCTTTCCAATTTGCCATTGTCAATTTGATTCCATATAGATAGTTCTTTGTTTGTTTTTTTGGGCATCACTGCCCTCTGGTGGTGGGAGTAGGAGGCCCAGCCTTTGCTCCGTGGAGCTGGAATTGAACCTCCATCCCAGTGGGCCGCAGTCCCGTGCACAACCACTACGCCACCGGGGCTCAGGCCTAGATAGTTCTTAAAAGAGCATAATACTCAAGGAGACCTTTAAAAAAAAACTAAGCTAAATAATTGTTCTCTGTTAAGACGAGTGGATGTTTTGGTTTAAGGTTTAAAAATTATGTTGACAATAATTTCATGGGTTCATCTACCTCTATGGCTCCAAAAAGTCCATGAACATTTGAAATTGTGTTCTGCAGTTTCTCCAATTTAAATAGGAATTTTCAATAGAATCTTTGATCAAAAGGTTTAATAATTGTAGATGGGCCAGTGTAGACTTTTGGAAGAGAGAGGGAACTGGGATTGAGGCTTCCATTCCTTTCTGGACGAGAGGGCTCTATGTTAGTGGTGAGACTGACATAATTGCACAACCGCTTTGCTGCCCTAAGGACCTTTTTAAGGATAAAAACAACGATAAGGTGGCTTATTATTTCCTACAGTTACTACTTATATAAGAACAATAAAAAAAGCACACGGAATTAGATTATGTTACAAGAAAGTTGTGCAGATGAACGTTAAAAACGAGTAAATTCACTGCCAGGGAGTCGGTGCTGACTCAGTGACCCCCATGCAGATCGCAGCCAGGCGCATAATCATTATGCCGCCTGGGTGCCTTGTTTACAAGAAATGTAAATTTGTGATTTGCACATTGGGCGACTGCCTAGCCGCCCACCTCAGAGAGAGAACTTTGATAACAAGCACCTTTTGAACAACTGGCTCGCAGAGATCAACAACAAATTAGGTATCTGTTCTGCGGAATCGCACCACTGGATCCATCCCAAGGGATGTAAGAGGCATTCCAGAGAGAAAAATTGCTCTCCTGCTCTTTGCTTCAAACACAAGTAATTTCCAGCTCTGTCAGTAGGGGGAGCCAGAAAACAATTTTCTTATGAATTGCTGGTCTAACCACCACACTTAATAAATTGAATGGAAAAGAATCAAGTCAACCTGAGATTTGAGAATGACAGGGACTCTGGGAGAATGGAGGAAACTAAGAATTTGGATCATCCTCATGGTCTTTGTCCTAAACTGTTTTCTAAACTTACCTTCGATGACTTGGGGCAAAGCAAACATTAGAGGGTGGACAATCCTTTGGCAGGACCGTGCTGCCACCCCAAACTTGGCATCCTCCACTCCCTTCCGCCTAACTGATCCACTTGCACAATGTTGTCTCTCCAGCTCCTCCTCTCCTACCCTCTTCAGACCTAGATGGCTAATTGGCTACAGGACATGTCCTCTTGGAAGCTCAAATACCACATAGCACTTGAACTCCTCTTCCACCTTCCCTTCTGGCCTGCTTCTTCATTCTTCCCTATTTTCATAAACAGCACTCACCACTGGCAGAAACGGGGTGGGAGGGCATCTTAATGTCCTTGATCTAATTTGTCTGTCACATCTAACTCATCAGTAAGTCCTGCTGACTTTTCCTCCACAATACACGTCCAAACTCCAGCCACTCTTCATTATCTCCACAGTGACCATATTGGTTTAAGCTGCCATAATCTCTTTACTGGATCACTGCAGTGGCCTCTAAACTTGTCTTCCTGCTCTTACTTGTGTATGCCACTTGATGTCTAATCTCTCCTCAGAAACCAGTGAGTGATCTTTCAAAAACACCAGTCATATCACATCATTAGACCCTCCAAAGCCTCCTCATGGCCTTCAAGACAAAGTCCTATGTCCTCCTATTTCCCTACAAGGCCCTTTCTGATCAGTCCCCTGACAGGCTTAACGATCTCATACATTTTTCCTCATTGAAACCTCTTTCAGTTACTAAAATTTTGCCTCCAGGCCTTTTCACATGCTGCCCCCACTGCATGAATGATCCTCCCTTCCTTTATCCCTCACTATCAAGAATTGATGCATTCAAGTTATGGTATTAGTGAAGAATATTGAGTGTGCCGTGGACTGCAAAACCAAAGGATCACCTTTCCCTCACCCCCCTTCTCCCTCTTGAATCCCCTGGGATAGAATGTCTCATCCAAGATATGCCTTGGAGAAAGAATAGCCAGCATGCTCCTTAGAAAAGAAGGCAGTGGGGTTTTTTTGGTTTGTTTGTTTGTTTTGGGGCATCACTGCCCTCTGGTGGTGGGAGTAGGAGGCCCAGCCTTTGCTCCTCTGGAGCCGCTGCTGGAATTGAACCTCCATCCCAGTGGGCTGCAGTTGTTGTTCATAGTGTTAGAATACATCGGAACCAACTTGACATCACTGCACAATCACAGCAACATTTTTTTTTTGGCATCACTGCTCTCTGGTGGTGGGAGTAGGAGACCCAGCCCCACTGCTGGAATTGAACCTCCGTCCCAGTGGGCTGCAGTCCCGTGCACAACCACTACGCCACAGGGACTCAGCCCACAGCAACACTTTTTTTACTCACTCAACTCAATTCTCTCTTCTGCCAGGAACTTTACCTGGCTCTTCCGTCTCTGTGATCATCCTGCATTTATCATATGATTTATTTCATAGAATCATCGTTACCTGTCCAGTTCCCCCCATGACTGCGTTGTGACCGTATTGTGAAGGACATATCTGTTTTTCTTAGTTAGCCTCTTCATAGAGCTTACCACATATTAGCTGATCAGTAAATATTTATTGGATGGATAGGTTTGTCAGTCTACTAATAATCCTAAAAAGGCCTGGGATTCTAACCACAATTTCAGCAGTTTAAACCCACCAGCTGTTCCTTGGGAGAAAAGTCTGTTTCCTGTGCAGATTGCAGAACTTTGAAAACCCTATATAGGGTAACTTGGTGTCAAAATCAACTCCATGGGCTTAGCCCTGGTGGCATAGTGGTTGTGTGCTGGACTGCGGCCCACTGGAATGGAGGTTCGATTCCAGCTCCACAGAGCAAAGGCTGGGTCTCCTACTCCCACCACCTGAGGGCAGTGATGCCCCCCCCCCAAAAAAAAAGACCAACTCCATGGCCGATGGTTTGAGTTTTGTTTTGTTTTGTTCTTAAAGGAAAACAACTGTCACCGTGTTAGAACCAGGATGAAGTCTTGGATAGTACTGATACAGCCAAAATAGTAATGGAGGCCAGGGAGCAGGGAAGGTAGGAGAGGCAAGCATGCCCATCCCATGTCTTCTTCTTATATCTGTCTCAAGATGGGTGTGCAAGTAACACAGAGAAATTTGGGTTCCACCCAGCTACCTAACTCGCTCATCTCTTCCCTTTCTCATTATTGTGCTGGAACATGCTTGGCAGTGGGATGGTGGGGCTCCAACTAGTACCCAATGTCTGTGGACTTCGCTAGATATCCTGTACCTACTTCCTCCCCAGGTTTAGAAATTTCTGGGTATTTCCCATTAACTCTTCCTTAGCATCTCTACCCTATTCTTGCAGCAGGAGAGATGCCACTCCATATGTTTTTGACACCTCCCCCAGAGCTGGAATCAGGTGCCACACCAAGAAGACACTCCCAGGGAACACCTAATCTTCATATCTTCCTATTTGGTACTAAAAGAAACCGTAAAAATCGCTCACTCTTCTTGGGGGAGGAGGGGAGTTAGCTTTTTCTATAGCCTTTCGGAGGCCCTGGCCACCTGCCCAGATCTGAGTCAGGAACTGTATGTCCCAGAGACTTGGCTTCCCCGCCATCTGCTCTGAGTTGAAAGAGTCCAGGGGTTCTCGTGGGATGCTCTGTTTGGGAAGAGTAGGGACAGGGCAATGCAGTAGGAGGGACATTGGCTAATCTTACCCTCTGAAAGCATGGGCAGACACATAGCCCCAGGGCACACTGAGGGCAAGGTCAGTACCAAAACAGAGAGTTCTCTCACAGCTCAGCCCCACTGCTCCCAGAGACAAGTTTTCCCAGTACCCCTTTTGCTGGAACTAATGCCTTTTGAACACCCACTTTATGCCAGGTTCTTTCCTGACCAATGATCCCTACAATCAGCAAGATGTTACTGTTCTCTTTACCACTGCAAGAACCAAAGATTAATTGCCTTATGTAAGGACATGCAGCAAGTACACAGCAGATTCAATGAGGCCACGATGAGGCCATCAACTTTCAGTTCCCTAGTGAATGGTTGCTGAGATTGCTGAGAGGTAATTCTCCCCTTTCAATGAAGCAGGTAGGCCGAAAAAAATAATGTACAATCATATTTCTTTTAGTACCTAGGATGTTTGTTCTCTCCAGGCAAAAGCATGTTTTTCTCCCTTTGACACACACTATGCCTAGGTGACAGGAATGGGTCAGGCAATAAGATCAAGATGTACACAGAGAATTTTTTTTAATACTAGAGAGATCTTCTGGAGGAAACTGAGAAAAAGAGGTATAAAACTACACATAGGAAATTTTAAGGTGGTGACAGTTGAAGAATTTCCTAAGGTCTCATAGTCAGAGGGTAAGAGAAAAGTTCAGATGAATAGGGCTGATCCAAGAAGCCAGACAGATCTTCAGAAACATTGACAAGACATTTCTCACTTCTTAAATTCCCGTAGCTATTCCTCTCAGAATGTTCCCTAGAAGTTAATTTATTTGAAGAACCAACTGTCTGACATTGTACCAGGGGCAAATGTGGGGAACCTATGAAAGTAGGGAGTCTTAAGTACTCCCTCAATGCAAGGACAAATTGTTCTAATAATCTTCCACTCCATGATGCTCACCTCCGCCTGCACCATCACTGAAGACCAAATGAGTGCATAAGCAAATGTTGTGAAGAAAGCTGGTGGTGCCTGGCTATCAAAGGATATGGTATCTAGGGTCTTAAAGGTTTGAAGATAAACAAGTGGACATCTAGAGCAGAAGCAACAAAGTTCACATGGAAGAAACACACCAGCCTATGTGATCAGGAGGTGTTGATGGTATCAGGTATCAGGCATCAAAGGCCCAGAACAAAAAAAAAATCATATCAATGTAAGTGAAGGGTAGTACAGAGTAGATGGAAGTGGCCATTTGTAGACAATTGGACATTCCCTTACAGAATGGCCACAAGAAAGAGATGAGCCAGTCAGGGTGCATCATAGTATTGATGAAACATACAACTTTCCTCTAGTTTTTTAATGCTTCCTCCCCCCCCCACTATCATAACCCCAATTCCACCTTACAAATCCGGCTAGACCAGAGCATGTACACTGCTACAAAAAACAGCTGTAAACACTGGGAATCCAGGACAGATAAACCCCTCAGGACCAATAATGAGAGTAGTGATTCCACGAGAGAAAGGGCAAGGTGGGAGTAGAAAAGGGAAATCGATGCTCACGATGATTGACATATAACCCCCTCCCATGGGGGATGGACAACAGAAAAGTGGTGAAGAGATACATCAGTCAGTATGAGACATGAACAAATTGTTTTGTTTTGTTTTGTTTTTTGGGAGGGCATGACTGCTCTCCGGTGGTGGGAGTAGGAGGCCCAGCCCCACTGCTGGAATTGAACCTCCGTCCCAGTGGGCCGCAGTCCCACGCACAATCACTGCGCCACCAGGGCTCAGCCTGACATGAACAAATAGTAACAATTTATAAATTACCAAGGGTTCATGAGTGAGAGAGGGGCAGGGAGAGAGGGAAGCAAATGAGGAGCCAATACCAAGGGCTCAAGTAGAAAGAAAATGTTTTGAAAAATGATGATGGAAGCACATGTACAAATGTGCTTGACACAATAGATGTATGTGTGGATAAGGGATGTATGAACCCCCCAATAAAATAATTAAAAAGTTATTCTGTAGTTTACTGAGGGCTCTCGACTCTTAAAATAAAATCAAACTTCGCTGAGCCCCGGTGGCATAAGTGGTTGAGTGCAGAACTGCAGCCGACGGCCTTGACGGATCCAGCGGTGGCTCTCAGGAGCAGTGCTGGGTAGCTCCCACGACCATCAGAGGCAGTGATGCCCCCCCCCCCAAAAAAAAAAAACTCACTGCCATCAAATTGATTCTGACTCATAGAGACCCTATAAGACAGAGTAGAACTGTCCCTGTGGGTTTATGAGCCTGTCACTCTTTCCGGGAGTAGAAAGCCTCATCTTTCTCCAGTGCAGCAGCTAGTGGTTTTGAACTGTTGATCTTGTATTAGCAACCCACTGTGTAACTCATGTTCGAATCATTAGAGATCTTTAAAACAAAAGTTATATTTGTAATACACGCATAAAACAACAACACAGTGGCAGTTCAGTGGTAGGATTTTCACTTCCCTTATAGGAGACCAGGGTTTCATTCTTGGCCAGTGAAACTTGTGTCGCCCTCACCTGTCTATTGGTAGATGACTGTGTGTTATTATGATGCTAAATAGTTGAGTTTTTTTATGACTCATACAATGCCTTTTATTTTGATTAGCAAAATTAAAACTCAAGCAACCACTATTTATAAGATCCAATAACATTTTGTTGTAAAATTAGGTTGGCATAATAGCTTTTTGTAAATCTCAGTTTGCTTAAATGTGTCAGTATAGCATTACTTGTTTTATATCCACTGACTGTAATCATCAAATTATAAGAACAAACAATTGCAACCAGATTCATATTTAACAGAATTCTTATGTCAGTTCTCAAAGAAAACTTGAGTTATTTGGGTTTTGCGTCAAAGAAAGAGGCCAAGTTAGGATGCAGAAATAGTTTTTATCTGATGGAAGTTGAAATTAGTGTATACATTTTCGTCAAACATCTGCCTCATGGACCTTTTTCTTTCTCAAGTTTTTAAGAGTCTCCCAGGCTAACCCTTTAGCTGTCTATTTGCTTTTTTTTCCTGTTCCTTTTTATACTTTGCCTTCAGCTTTTTCCATTTGGCTGTCGTTCATTCATACTGGGTACTGTCCATGCTGGACTAGAAGACTCATGTTTTGTTCCTCTTATGATCAATTTCTATGTTCATGTCATCATCTTCATCATTCATCTCATGTTGCATTTTCTCGTGGCAATGTTTAGATACCATAACAGTTGCTACCTCTTGTTTTGTTTGTTTGTTTGTTTTTTGGGGGACATCACTGCCCTCTGGTGGTGGGGGTAGGAGGCCCAGCCTTGCTGCTGGATTTGAACCTCCAACCCAGTGGGCCACAGTCCCGCGCACAACCCCTACGCCACCGGGGCTCAGCCCAGTTGCTACCTCTTGAACCCATTTCCTCAATTCATCACTATCTGTTTTGAGAATATATCTAAGGCTACTGACTCTTTGGGGGCGTTCTTTTTTTCATCTTTTCAGCATTCATCTTCCTTTTTTACTTATTTATAAGCTGTTGGCAATGTTTTAACGGGGAAGACTTTGCAACTAGCTCACATGCAGCAGACAGGAGATGCCAACCAGCTGGTGAGCAGGTTTTTGCACAGCTTTGAGACTAAGACAGGCCAGGAAGAAAGGCTTATTGATCTACTTCTGGAAAAATCAACCAATGAAAACTCTATGGATTACGACAGTCTAATTCAAAACTGAGCATAATGATGGTACCAGACCCAGCAGCATTTAATTCGCTTGTACATGAGGTTACCATAAATCAGGACCAAGTCAATGGAAGTTAGCAGCAATAAAGCAATAATTCCTAAAAAAACAGCCTCCAAAATGTGGGTAAAAAACTGGACTAAGATACCTAAGAAAAGAGGCATACAGATGGTCAATACGTCCATTAAAAGGTGATCAACTGAGGGGCACCCTCTAGAAGTTGTGTTATATGTTTTTCTGATTTTGTTTGTATATGAAACCCAGGACTGATGAACCTATAGGGACAGCAAGTAAACTAAGGGTGTCAGGGGTGGGGGTGGGGGTGGGGATACTAAAAGGGAGACATGTCAAGGAGTTCAGGAAGAAGAAGAATTTTTGGAAACTGACTGTGGTAGCAATTGTACAATACTGCTTGATGTGATTGAACTATGGAATGATATATGTTCTAACTCAATTAATAATAACTTTTTAAAAGAAAAAAGTAATAAAATAAGTAGATCTTAAAAATTAAAAAAAAAACTTTAGGGTGGTCAACATAATTAGCAATCAGATAAAAACAAGAGGGCTTCAGAAATTTCACAGAAAATGGAATTAAAAAATAATGGCATTTTTCTATGAACTTTTTGAAGCCCCTTCAGACAATTGAAGATCTTGATGAGCTACCACCAATATCCATCAGAAGGACTATAATTTAAAAATGCATACAATGCTATGTGTTGACAAGTATGTGGCACAACTATCTCATATTGCGTTGAGAAGACTGTAAATTGCTATAACCTCTTTGGAAAACTGTTTGGGAGTTTTAAATAAAGTAATAAGCTAAGTACTTTCACCCCAAGTATAATGAGCACATGTGTCTGTAGACAGACATGTACAGGAATGTTTATAGCAGTTTTATTCTTGATATCCAAAACCTGAAAGCAATGCAAATGTCCTTGAGGAACTGAATGGCGAGCAGATGTTGGTATAGTCTATAGAAGAATACCACACAGCCCAGAAAAGGAGTGAATTGTTCATCAATACAATAACTCGGATAAATCTCAAAGCATTATGTTAGGGTGAAAGAAATGAATCTTAAAATATTCCACCCTGTTTGATTCCATTAATAGAAAGTTCAAAATCAGTCAAGAGGAATCTGTGACAGTAATCAGAACACTGTTTGCCTCTGATAAGATGAAGCTATTGACTGGGATGATGGAAATGTTCTATGTTTTTTTGGGGGGTGGTGGATACAACAGATGTACTTGAAATTCCAAAGTACATTGAATAATAGTCTTAAAATCTATGCATTTCACTGCGTAAATTATACCTCAATTAAAAAAATAAGTATATTCAGGCCCTAACCCCGACTAATTAAATTTAAGTATCTAGAAAAGGCGCTAGGGACTGGCCTCTTTAAAGCTTCACAGATGGTGCAAAAGTGCAGTCAGGGGTAAGAACCACTGATTAACATAAGCGCCACCTTTCTTTAGCAACTGTCTCTCTCAGCCTGACATATTATGAATACTTTTTGTTTTGTTTTGGTTTTGGGGGGCATCACTGCTCTCCGGTGGTGGGAGTAGGAGGCCCAGCCCCACTGCTGGAATTGAACCTCCATCCCAGTGGGCCGCAGTCCCGAGCACAACCACTATGTCACCAGGGTTCAGCCCTATGAATACTTTTCAAAGATGACCATTAGAAAGTCTCTAGCACTTTTATCGACCAAAGTAGACAGGTAGAAACTAAAAATAGTGACGGGGGCTGAGCCCCTGTGGCGTAGTGGTTGTGCACGTGACTGCGGCCCACTGGAATGGAGGTTCAATTCCAGCTCCATGGAGCAAAGACTGGGCCTCCCACCACCTGAGGGCAGTGATGCCCCCCCAAAAAACAAAAAACAAAAAAAAAGATAGTGAAGGGTCAGCATTTGCCAATACATTGTGGGATCATTTCATCAAGTTACGAAATTTGAATTAGAGCTTAAATTCTGAGCACCTCATTTTCAGGAGGTTGTGGATGATAGTGAAAGCCCCTCAAAATTATTTGCAGAATGTATGTTAATCTTACAGTTTTATCGGAGTGCTATCTTGGGAGAAATATGGGGCTTTCTTCCCGGTAGAGTTATGGTCTCAGAAACTCACAGAGTCATTGAGTCCATGGCAGTGAGTTTTGTTTTGTTTCGTTTGTAACTTGGTGCCTTTTCAAATTAGTGTATGTCTTCCTTGATTTAGAAATGTGTGTATCGTATTCAATGAGTATGCATTCAATGAGTATAGCATTTTGGCATGTGCCAAAGTTTAGTGTATTCTAGGTTACTGGGGGGGAAATCACCTGAAGAACTGAGTGAAAAAATTTAACATGGGCTGAAAGAGTTAGACAGAATGGATTGATAGTAAGATTTTTTTTATTTTACAATAATTTTTTAACCTTATGAGGGGAAAATAGCTTTGTCTTAAAGCAGGATATCTGGTTGTACTTGAATGTGAAAGATAGTAAGCAAAAAAACCAAACTGCCGACGAGTCCGATTCCAACTCATAGTGACCGTACGGGACTGGGTAAAGCTGCCTTTGGGGCTTCTGAGGCTATAATTTTTTTTGGGGGGGGGCATCACTGCCCTCTGGTGGTGGGAGTAGGAGGCCCACCCTTTGCTCCTGTGGAGCTGGAATTGAACCTCCATCCCAGTGGGCCGCAGTCCCGGGCACAACCACTACGCCACCGGGGCTCAGCCGAGACTGTAATAGGTGTCGTCTTCACCCCAAGGAGCAGCTGGTGGCTTTGAATTGCTGACCTTGAGATTAGCCGCCAAAGGCATAACCACTGAACTGCCATTGCTCCTAAGAAGATAAACATAATGAAGCCTAACTTAAAGGAGTGTGGTAAGTCGTAGAAGATTTGAGGGGAAGTGGACTTTGCTTTGGTGTTCAAAATAAGGAACATTGAAATGTTTTAAATTTTTTAGGATATTGGATCAAATTTAGTAGATTTATTCATAAGATGGAAAAAGGTTGGTGAATCATCACAAAACATTTCATGAGTGATAATACTTTTTACTAAAATAGCAATGGGATCATGATATTTTAAAGGGGTTAAGTAAAATGAACCTAAACTATATATAATCGCTAGTTTTTAATGACGATCGGTTCAAGTAAACTTTGATAATCATATTAAGTACATCTGGCCAGTGGAAGTAGAATTAAGAAAAGATTGCAAATATATCACCCCACAATTCCTCAATTATACAACTGAGAAACAAGGGCCGAAGGTTTCATAACTTAGGTTTGATGTTATATCTGAAACTTTTAAGCTTTATATTTTGACGTATTTCATTTTTATCTAACAACATTCATTCTGACTTTTAATTAACATTGTTTGGCTTTGCATGAATTTGGGAAGTTTCCATTCTTTCAAATACATACATATTGCTTAACCATGAGCATATGACATTTTGCCATCTACAGATAATTTTTTGCTTTGCTGGCTCACTAAGATATTACATCTGACAAAAAGTTTCCAACAATAAATAGACTATATTGTACTTATAAAAAGCTTATTGTGAAATGAAAAAGGACATCATGTTTGGTAAAGTAGAGGGGGGCAGTAAAAAAAGGGATCTTCGACAAGATGGATTGGAACAATGGGCTGAAGCAAAAACAGCTGAGAGGATGGTGCAGGACTGGGTAGGGTTTCTCTCTGCCTCCATGGGGTCAGAACTGGCCTGATGGCCCTTCAGAACAAGATCCTCACTCTAAGCCAAGATTTCCAGAAGTGGAAGGTGATGGGGTTCATGAATTATAACTGACCCCACAACCATTAAGAATAGAGACAACCCCTAAAGACATGAAATGCTTCCATAAGTTCTATAGGTGGGGACATTTTGGGCATTTTAAGAGTAACCCATACATAAGTTATTACTTTTCTCATTTCTCCCAAATAGTTTACCTTATGGATTTAATATATCATGACCCTCAAATTGAAACTTCTATATCATGACCCTCAAATTGAAACTTCTATTAACATTTTTGATAAGTTTATAAAAATTGTGATTAGAGAAACTAGTGCAATTTAAGCTATGGGTTACAAAATAGAATTACAGCAAGATTTCCTACTAAGTTGCAAAATGTTTTGGGTCTTAATAGATGATCATTTCAGTGTCTAGATTTCTGTCCCTGTTCATACATGACCTGAGCATTTTACAATATGTTGCTACTACTGGTGTTACTTAGATATAAGCAAATATCTTATAATACTTAGTCTATTTAAACTTATCTGCTGTTTTCAAATATTTGGCATAACATCGCTCACATTTCTGTTCTGTCTCTGTCTCAAGCACATTTGTACATTTGTTGCCCTCATCATTTTCAAAACATTTGCTTTCTACTTGAGCCCCTGGTATCAGCTCCTCATTTTCCCCCTCCTCCTTCCCCTTCCCTCATGAACCCTTGATAGTCTATAAATTATTTTTTTTGTTTTTTTGGGGGGGGCATCACTGCCCTCAGGTGTGGGGAAACATTTAGGAAATACAGGAAAGTTGTATGTTTCATCATTGCAACACTGCACTCTGACTGACTCGTCTCCTCCCCGCAACCCTTCTGTAAGGGCATGTCCAGTTGCCTACAGAAGGGTTTTAGGTCTCCACTCTGCACTTCCCCTTATTCACAATGACGTGATTTTTTGTTCCTTGATGCCCGATAGCTTGTGTGCTTATTCCATATGGCCATTGTTGCTTCTGAGCTAGATGACTTCTTGTTTTCCTTCATGTCTTTAAGATTCAAGATGCTATGTCTTTTGATAGCTGGCCACCATCAGCTTTCTTTACGACTTTTTGCTTATGCACTCACTTTGTCTTCAGTGAGCATATCAGGGAGGTGAGTATCATGGAATGACAGCTTAATAGAAGAAAATGTTCTTGCATTGAAGGAGTACTTGAGATGAGGCCCAATGTCCATCTGTTACCTTAATACTAAACCTATAAATATATGTACACAACAGATTATGTACCTACCACACAATCCTATAGTAGTGCTCAATGAATTTCAATGGAGATTCTTGACCAGACAGTGGTTGGGGATATCTCTCACAGAAGGTGATTTCACTTCGGTTTGTAGGCAAACTATGAAAGGGCAACCTGCCTTGGGAGAAAACCCTAAATATAACAAGATTGGAATCCCAATAAAAGAAATCCTGTATCATGTTGCTTTTGACTAAATTTATTCTTTGCCTTTGGTGATCCTGGATTTTTAAATTTTGACTTTTCGAGGTGTGCAGCATTTTCAGGTCCCATCTGAAGGACCCATTTGAAAACCCCACTAAGTGAACTGGGCTTTACCTTAACCACATTTGTAGATTAAAGGAACTGAACTACTTCTGTGAACTTAAAGCTGACATGCCCTTATATGAGGAAAACAGAGGACTGCTGTCCCAAAGTCATGAACTTTAAAGTCTTTGGATTTTGAATAGAATCTCTATTGCTTTGAGATTGCCCAGTAATTGACAACTTGAGGTTACCATATATTTGCCATTTACATATTTTCTCTGCTTTTGTGACATGTCTTAGTTCTGCGGACAAGTAGTTTTGCCTTTGTGAATGAGTGTTATTGAACTTGTTGCCTGCCTTTTCTTAAGCAGTACCTACCACTTAAGTTTTTTTTAATAAGTTTTTAATATATATGTGAACTTTCATGTATTTTAGTTTGAAAAGCTTTCTTATATGTTTTTATTTCTTTTTTTTACTGGTGTTTTAAGGTCTATATCATTGACTAGATTAATGATATTGCCCTGGAATTATCAAATGTCCCATGAAGATTATTCATGTTATTTCTCAAGAAGTTAGTAATTCTGCCTCTAAAATAGACCGTGGTCTGAGCCCCGGTGGCATAGTGGTTGTGCGCGGGACCGCGGCCCACTGGGATGGAGGTTCGATTCCAGCTCACAGGAGCAAAGGCTGAGCCTCCTACTCCTACCACCAGGGCAGTGATGCCTTAAAAAAATAAATTAAAAAAAAATAAAATAGACCGTGTGTGTGTGTGTGTGTGTGTGTGTGTGTGAGTGTTTTGGCTATTGGAATGGATTTTGATCTTGAATTTCATCTGAGTCTTAATCTATGAACAAGTAGTTCTTTTTTTTCTGTTTTGTTTTTTTTGGGGGGGGGGCATCACTGCTCTCCGGTGGTGGAGTAGGAGGTCCAGCCCCACTGCTGGAATTGAACCTCCGTCCCAGTGGGCCGCAGTCCCGCGCACAACCACTACGCCGCCCCCGGGGCTCAACCCGAACAAGTAGTTCTTATGATGTGACCCTGCTCGGTACTAGCCCTCGGGAAAATGTGGTGAGGAAGCCAGATAGTACCCTGCTGCTAGAAAGAATGGGAGGAAGACTAGGCTTTCCTACTTCCAGAATCGGTCGCTGTCTCTGAAACCCAAAGGAGGTTGCTATGAGTCTGCATTGACCTGATGCCAGTGACTTGTTTATATGCTTTTTTCCTTTTTTAATTAGAAAAAATAGTGTCGGATATTTATTGCAGCAATGTTTGCAAAAGATTAGAGAAAATACTCATCACAAAGGAGTTAGAGAAAGCCCTGGTGGTGTATTGGTCATGTGTTGAGCAGCTAATGGAGGGTGAACAGTTCAAAACCACCAGCTTCTTACAAGAAAGATGAGGCTTTCTACTCCAGTAATGAGTCTACTTTTAGGAATCCACGGGGACAGATCTTTGTCCTAAGGGGTCACCGTGAGTTTTTGGAAGGAACTGTTTCGATAAATTAAAGTGTATCTTTACATGGAACATATATCTCAATTAAAATTAAGGAATCAGTCACTTCATGTTTGTTGTTGTTTTGAGTTTTTAAAAATTGAGATAAAAATTCACATAACATCAAATTAATCATTTAAAACTGTGGAATATGTTTTAGGGTATGAAAGAGATGTAATGTCAAATTTATTTTAAGGAGAATATTTATTAAGTCTTAAAAGGGACAAAGACACAGACACATCATCCAGATAAGGGAAGTCATTCGCATGAAGTCATAATTACATCCAAGGATTCAGTCAGGACACTAGTTAAATAAGGCATGGAACAGAGAAAACCATCACAGATTCATGATGGGTGGCAGATCAATACATCACAGTTACAGGTGGGATTAGAGAAGTGAGAACAAGACCATGATTGGGACACATATATTATGATAGAGAGAAGAGATTACAAGATAGGTCCAGTGTCTTTCTGACCTCAACAGCCAGGGCATGACTCCAGATCATGGGGTCTCCTGTACTGTCCTCAGTGTGGTTAATGATATGAAGGAATGCAATGGAAGCTTGATCTATGTTGGGACACAGAAAATGGACTTTGGATTTTCACCCATAATCCAAGGCTGTCATCCATAGCCTTTGCAAATGGAGCGCTCAGAATTTAAGCTATCATACTGTTTCCTCCTCTGATCTTAAATTTTATTATTTACAATGCAAGAATCATACAGGCTGTGCAAATCTTCTGAATAATGTGTGAGCAATTAGATGAGTCTCAGGAGGGTATGTGGGTGGGTGGGTGGGGGGCAATCATCAAATTATCTAAAAGACTAGGCTCACTGGTTGAATTCAAACTGGTGTAACCCTTGGGACTATAGCCCCTAGTGACCTTTCAAACCTGTGACCAGGAAGCAATAAGGAAACTATAAGGTGAACAGTAACATTTAACCAATTAGAAATGACTCAGAAACCTTTCTACTGTTATATACCCCAAAGAAATAAAGAACAGAATATAAACAGATACACTCACACCCATGCCTTCCCTCAAGAATAGTGAAGTTTTATTCTCAAGAACAATGTACAAGGGAAGTGAGAGCTCCAGCCTAGAAGTCTAGCCTCTAACCCAGGTGACCTTGGTGCTATGGCTGTGCTTCGCTCTGGGCACAAAGGGAACAAGTCCACCCTCCAAGGGCTCAGAGAGTCTTGAGAAAGGAGTGCTGAGATTAGTGTTGGGAGAGATGTGCATGTTAGTCCCATTTTACCTGTGGCACGGAGGACCACAGATCACAGGGCCCCCTTAGAACCTCAAATGACACCCCCTTCACCTCCTCAAAAGTAAACCACTGCCAGATGTGTAGATTCTGCCTCATGGTGACCCTAGACAGGATTTCTGAGACTGTAAACCTTTATTTCGGAGATTACCATAACCCTTCACAACCACTGGTGGGTTTAAACTGCCAGTCTTCTAGTTAGCCAAGCTCTTACGGAAGTGTGTTTGCTTATTTGTTAATTTGAGTTTTTAAAATAAAGCCTGAACGCAAAAGAAAAGAAAGAAAGAAAGAAAGAACTATACAAGCAAACCCACTTTCTCACCCCTTTGGTAACAGTGATTGATCTTTGCCCCTTTGATTACTAAAAACAACATATCCCCCTACTGAGGAGGTTAACATATTTTTGGAATGAAATAATATTTTCATAGTATGTCCTGGTTTTCTAGATCTTCTGATAAGGACCTCAGATTTGGAGAGGGAGGCAGAATGGGGAAGGATAGGTTGTTTTTCAACTTCTGGAAGAAAATTCTGATTTTAAGAACTTGAGCTGTATGTCCATGAAAAGATTTAGCCCAAAGTCCTATCTGGTCACTAACTAAGGTTCTCGTTAGAGACCACCCTTTGGATTGGCTTGTATCATTGCTGGCAATGAAATGGCCTTTCTTTTCCAATATTCCTGCTTCCACTTTGTCACTAATTCCAACTGGTGACTAAAGCACCGAGTGACGCAATTTATTTATTTATATTTTGGGGGGGGGGGCAATCACTGCTCTCCGGTGGTGGGAGTAGGAGGCCCAGCCCCACTGCTGGAATTGAACCTCCGTCCCAGTGGGCCGCCGTCCCGCGCACAACCACTACGCCACTGGGGCTCAGCCCCGAGTGACGCAATTTAATGGGTGACTTTGTCCCCGGGGATGAGCTTGGGATGTCTCTGTGGGCCTCATTCCTAAAAAGTGTTTCAGGAGCCCTGATTTGTGCATGTAATGGAAGAAAACTAGCAGGAAGTGTGTTCCTGGGGCGGGAGGTGGCATGTAGCAGGGACTAGTTGGGAGACTGAGGCAGGGATGGACAAGGGTGAGCAAGGAGTGGGGGGGGGGTAGAACTATAGAAAGGTTGGGAGAAATGGAAAAGAAGACAACAGCACCAGTAAAAATAGCCATATTCTTTTTTTATTTATGACTTGTTAGGACCACTCCTCCTTTCACAGTTTACAAAACTGTTGTTCTTTTTCAGTCCCACAACAATTTGAGGGATGATTGTCCTCATGCTACAGATGGAGAAAGTGAGGCTCAGCATGACAGCAGAATGACAGGGCAGGACTGGGCGAGTCATCTCAGACAGCACCCAGACAGCACCTTGCCCTCACCCCTGGTTGCCTGTCTGGCCTCATGCCCATGGCATGCTCCAAGCATTCTTCCGCCTTACCTCGTGCAGTCAATGAGCCCAGCTGTGGCATTTCTGGAGTGCCGGAAGTGCCCAGGAAGCAGCGTGAGATGCAGTACTGTACAGAATAACTTCTCATTTGCTTGCCATAATTACTACCCCAAGATGGCAAGGGTGGCGTGGGTGGTGGAAATTAACAGAGAGAAGAGACACGAACACACAAGGCAAGCAGCAATGATCAAGGCGGGACTTTGAGGATGAGGAGAGGGAGAAGACGTCTTCCTGAACCAGGAACTCAGGGGAGTTCTGTTCTACTTGCTTCTGGAAACTCTAATGTTCCTCTGAATGCTTCATATTAAAGCCTTTAATTCAGTAATTACTGGTCATCTTTGATGACCTGCATTTTGTCTGGCACAGGAATAAAAGCTGGGGAATCCAATTTCCTGTAGGAGAGTGACTCATAGACTGTGAGTGAATCAGACACACAAAAAGGTACAATTCTAGGGACCATTTATTCAACAAAATTTATTATATGTAGTACCTATGTTTAGGCTGAATTCTCTAGAGAAGCCAAAAGAGTGATGTACAGATGCTGAGATTGATCTTAAGGAAATGATTCACATAGTCACAGAGCGCAGGCAAGTTTCAAGACGGGGTTGGAAGTCAGGCTGCAGACTCCTACTTCTGGAACTTCAGGGACTGATGATTCAACCTCAGCAAGGGAGACAGCAGGCTCAGGGAATCTCAGGTCAGCAGATAAGATGGCAAACTGCTGGGGACTGCCAGGGTTGGCAGACAATTCTGCCAGGCCACTGGCCCAAGCCCAAAGAACAACAGGTCAGACGATGAGCCAATTGCAGATCAACATCCAGAAAGAGCAAGTGAGTTTTTCCAGAGCATTCTCACATACTAAGACAATTCCCCTTTGATGGACTGACTGCTCATAGCGGATCTCATTCCACAGGTGATTGCATTATGTGGCTTCGCATGATGGAGATGACAACATTGGAGCTGACAACCCACTGAGAATCCTGCCTCAGCTAAGTTAGCACATAACCTTAGTAATAACAGCACCTAGGGGGCTGAGCCCCAGTGGCGTGGTGGTTGTACGTGGGACTGCGGCCCCCTGGGGTGGAGGTTCAATTCCAGCACTGGCGCTAGGCCTCCTACTCCCACCACTGGAGAGCAGTGATGCCAAAAAAAAAACAAAAAAACAGCACCTATGAAAGTTATCACCCCCCCCCCCCAAAATGGAAAAAAGCTCCACTGGGCAGACATTTGCATAATATGCATTTTCCCCACCAGGCAAGCATCGAATAATTCACACTGAATTAGTGCACCCACTGTGTCCTCACCTAGGAAGATTCTCTCCGGTCACAGTGAATTTTTTTGTAAAAGCAGTTTTGATTGAACCTCTTTTTTGGTGATAGCCAATTTACGAGAACAGCATGTGGAATTTTGTTTCCTCCTCAGGAAAAATGTCGCAGAAACTGTTGTGATATTGAACGTAGCTTTCAAGTACTATGGGGAAGACTCAAGTGTTCGAATGGTTTTCTTTTTCAAAAAAGGTGAAATGTCAGTCGATGACAAACTTTATTCTGGATATCCATTAACTTCCCAAATGGATGAAAATGTGGACACGTAGTGCACTCCACCAGTCAGATTGTTCATCAGGCTTTCTACTTAAAGGATAGTGTATCAGTGTGTGATCAAAAAAAGGCCTGATTTATGGCAGACGGGGGACCATGACAGTGCACCTGGTCATGCAATCATCTCGGTGCACCCATTCTTGGTTAAAACACACACACACACACACACAAACAACAACCCCCCCGCCCCCAGCAATATGCCTCTCTTGCCCCACGCACCTGACTCACCTGATCTCACTCCATGTGTCTTCTTTTTGTTTCCGCCAATGAAGAGGGACACGAAAGGACAGTGATTTGACCACGTAGAAGTGAAGGAAAAAAATGAGGGTGGTGCTGTCAGGTATCCAAACAGATAAGTTTAAAAATTGTTTCCAGGAACGAAATCGCAGATTTGACAAATGTATTAAGTGTAATGGAGAGTACTTTGAAGGTGATAAGATTGTTTTGTAGAAAACAAACAAACAATAATGCATGACTTTGGAGAGGGACAGAATCCGCTTGGGTTTTGGTAACTCTTTGTACTTTGTGCTGGGCATTCACCAGTAAACAAGGCAGATAACAATCTCCCCTCATGAAAACTTTAGGAAAGAGAGACAAGAAATCTTAAGAATAAGGAAGTTCAACTCGTGTTACAAAATAAAATGTGTATAAATTGTTAAACAAAAAGCTAATGTGCTCTGTAAATGTTCACCCAAACCATAGCCACCCACCCCACAGGAAAAGGGGAGAAAAACAAACTATGAAAGTAGGAATGGAACATGTTGGTGGGAAATTTAAAAAATTTAAACTGGATGATGAAGAAAGCCTTATCTGAGATAAAATCATAAAAAATTGAAGGAAGTAAGGCAGCAAGCCATGTGGATGTCTAAGAATGTTCCAGGCCAGGCAAAAGAAACTTGTAGGTACAAAACCCCGAGGCAAGAGAATGCCTGATGTTGAAAAAACAGTAATGTGTACCTAGAGATGAGTGAGCAAGATGGAGAAGAATGAGGAAATTAGGTCAGAAATAATAGATCACATGGGCCTTGTGGGATACAATAATGACATTACTATAAATAAAATGAAAACCATTGCAGGATTTTGAGGTGGAAAACGTGAAATGAAGCCCCCAATAAAATGATTTAAAAAAGACAACATGAACTGATTTGATTTGTGCTGTAAAGATCCCTCTGGCTTCTATGTGGCACAGACCAGGGAGGAGAAGGTGGGGAACAGAGCAGAAGCAGGAGGGAAGTGGTGCAGTAACCTAGGTAGCAGGTGAGAGAAGCTTAGCCTAGAGTCAGCCAATGCAGGAGGTGGTGGGTTTGGGTTCTGTTCTAAAGGTCGAGCCATGGGGTTTGCTGGTGGGCTTTATTTGGGAGAGAATGAAAAGAAAAGCAAGACTTCCAAGAGGAAAGTGTCTTGGGGCAGGCAGTTTTGAAGAGACTGGAAAGTTGAGTGCACAGGGACTTTTGAGTTAAACTGAGCTACACCCCTGCCCTTCCTGCCTGTGTGACGCTGGCAAATTGCTTCTCATCTCTGAACCTGAGCTTTCTCATTTGCAAAGTTTGTTGTGAAGATCCAGTAAGATAGGCTGAGCCCCGGTGACGTAGTGGTTGTGCGTGGGACTGCGGCCCACTGGGATGGAGGTTCAATTCCAGCAGTGGGGCTGGGCCTCCTACTCCCACCACCGGAGAGCAGTGATGCCAAAAAAAAAAGATTCAGTAAGATGATGTATTTAAGAAGCCCTAACCCACCCTCAAAGAAGCCCAGTTCTACATTCTGCACACAGTAAAGCACTTGTTCTCTTGTCTGTGAGAAGGATGAGGGCAGCCAATGAACACATGTGCTAGACACATTGGATGGATGGATGGATGGATGGATGGATGGATGGATGGATGGATGGATGGTGATCAGTTGTACAAACCCCCAACAAAATAATTTTTTGAAAAGAATGTGAAGAAGATTTTTAGAGGAACAAGCCAGTCTTTGTCTCTGTCTCTCTCTCTTTGCAAGAGAAGATAGAGCACCTGGGTGTGGAAAGTATGTGGCAGAAAGTTACATGGAAGGACAGAGGCTCTGACTGGGAGGTGTGAAAGAAGAGGAGGTCAACCCCCTTCCTCTCTGTTCGTCTCTGACTTGGATTAGCCCCAGTCAATTCTTCTGAATTATGGGATGAAGTTGGTCCTAACTATGGCCAAAAAACTCCTCCAAAACAACAAACCAAGGAGTTGCTAAGATTTTCACTGTGTGATGTCACAATCAACATCTGTCTTGGTCACTGGCCATAGAAAGTCTTCCCTCCCTCAAATTCTACACATACTGACTGTAATTATATGACACATGATACCCAAGGAGAAAGATTTCCAAAAAGTCTCAAGAATCATCTTTGTATTCTAACCTGAACCACTCCAGTCTGGGGCCTGATACCCTGGCCTCCTTATTCCAATAGCCCTCGAGCAAAGGCATAAATCTGCCTTTAGTGCGACCATGAGGCCCATGCAGAAGAAACCCCACCTCCAGAACCACGAACACCAAGACATCAGACTCCTTTTGATGATTCTCCTTTCTGCTCTGTCCCACAGTATTTATGCAAATGTACACTAGGTTCTATATCCAGATTATATATCATTCTCTGCTTAATTTTCTACCTTTACAAAAAATGTGAATGATATCTCTTCACAGGTTGGTTGAGAGACTCATCTGGGATTTCTAGGACTTGACTAGGACCCAGAGGCTTCATCTGCTGAGAAAAATGTAGGCTCTCCATCATCTCCCCGCACTCACCATCAACATGAACGTGATTGCGCATAAAGCTCATAAACAAACTGAAAAGGGGAAGCATGTCCAACACAGTGTTTCTTTTTCTTGTAATGGCTAATTTGATAGAATTCGTTGACAAATCAGTTATCATGTTTTTTACTTACAAAACTTTTGTTGTTATTTCTGCTTTTTTTTGGGGGTGGGGGGGCATCACTGCTCTCCGGTGGTGGGAGTAGGAGGCCCAGCCCCACTGCGGGAATTGAACCTCCGTCCCAGTGGGCCGCAGTCCCGCGCACAACCACTACGCCACCGAGGCTCAACCCGCTTTACACATCTTTATTGACTAATTAGGCCATGGAAAATATGGATTTAGAAGTTTTAAAGAGACAGACATTCTTTTTTCAGTTATGAAGTAGCAACAAAAATAACTTTATGGGGGCTGAGCCCCGGTGGCGTAGTGGTTGTGCGCGGGACTGTGGACCACTGGGATGGAGGTTCGATTCCAGCTCCACGGAGCAAAGGCTGGACCTCCTACTCCCATCACCTGAGGGCAGTGATGCCCCCCCCCCAAATAAAGAAAATAAAATAACTTTATGGTTGGAGGTCACTGCAACATGAGGAACTGTATTAAAGGATCGTGTATTAGGAAGTTTGAGAACCATTGACTTTGGGGCATAGCAGGGGATTCAAGCAACACAAAATCCTTGACAACTGCCACCTTTTCTCCATTTACCATGATGTTTCCTACTGGTCCAGTTTGAGGATTTTTGTCTTCCTTAAATTGAGTTACAGGCCATGTAGAAGACTACAATCCTTGATCTTTATCAGGAAGTGCTTCAAGCCCTCCTCACTTTCAGCCAGCACAGTTGTGTCATCTGCATTTCGCAGGATGTTAATAGGCCTTCCTCCAATCCTGATGACACACTTTTCTTCATATAATCCAACTTCTCTAATGATTTGTTCAGCATCCAGATTGAACAAGTAAGGTGAGAGGATACAACCTTGATGCACACTTTTACTGATTTTAAATCATCTTTAAAGGCCTTGTTCTGTACCCTCAGGGGGACAAACAACAGAAATGTTGGTGAAGGGAGACAGCAAATGATGTAAGATATGAAAATAAGAATAGTTCATTATTTATCAAGAGGTCAAGAGTGTGGGAGTGTGTGTGAAGGAGAAGAAAAAAGAGCTGATACCAAGGGTTAAACTAGAAACAAAATGTTTTGAAAATGATGATGGCAACATATGTACAAGTGCGTTTGATTCAATTGATGTATGGATTGTCAGAAGAGCTCTAAAAGCCTGCAACAAAATGATTTATAAAAAATAAATTAATAAAAATTTAAAAAATACCCTTGTTCTGTTTTCAGAACTTTGTCTTGATCTGACACATATTTCATAGGGTAAATTTGCACTGAAGAGTAAGGATGCTACTTTGAGACCTAAGGTGTGCCTGATCCAAGCCACGGTTAATTACATCATATACATGTGAAAGCTGGACATTGAATAAGGAAGACCATAGAAGAATCAATGCATTTGAATTGTGGTGCTGAAGAAGAATATTGAAAGTACCATGGACTGCTAAAATCACAAATCTGTCTGTGTTGGAAGCAGTAAGGACAGTGTGCTTCTTAAAGGCAAGGATGGCAATACTCCCCACCTTACATACTATGGACTTATTGTCAGGAGAGACCATTCCCTGGAGAAGGACATCATGATTGGTAAAGTGGATGGGCAGTGAAAAGGAGGACAACCCTCAACAAGATGGTTGACCTGGTAGCTGTATCAATGGACTCAGGCATAGGAACAATCGTGAAAATAGCATAGGGCTGTGCAGTGCTTCATTCTGTTGTCACGGGGTCACTAAGGGTTGGAATTGATAACACCTACCAATAACAATAATAACAGTTTGGCAGGAAAGTTGGGGGAAAATAGAGAACTAGCAATAATGAGTATTAGAAGAAAATGTTCTTAAATTGATTGTGGTGATGATTGCGCAAATCTTACTGTGATTGAATGGTAAAATGGTAGGATATGTGAAGTATATGCCAATAAAATGATTTTTTAAAGAAAGAGTAGATCATCAGTTTTATATCCAGCAATTCCTGCACATGGTTTTGCTTCATTTCATTCATTGCAAGTCCTTTCCTGGGTTTCTGCCTCCACCCCTTCTCTCCTAATCCTACTGAACTTTGTCCTTGAGCAAATATTGCCCCCTTGATCTGAACAGTTGATTATTCTCAAGTGTTTATAATTCACTAGTGTTTTTCTTCTCTTTATAGACCAAAAGACACAATTTTGTTTGCTAGGATAGCTGACAATCAGTAGTGTTTACTCTCAGAGAATTTTCTAGTTCATTTTTTTCTCATAAAAAACTACCAAAATTGGAGCAATTATTACTCCCTTTTACTTACAGGAAAGCTGAAAATTGGGCTGTCAAACAGCTAATAAATATTGATGAGTGTTTTAAACCCAGACAATTGGGTTGCAAAAGCCATATACTTAATCACTATGCTGTATAGTCTCTTCAACTTGTTGCATCAAACTTTTATCACACATATGAGAGACTCCTGAAATATGAAAGCCTCTGAGTGTCCAGGACGGTTTGAAAGATCGGTGTAGCCTCTCTGCATTGTTCTTGGTTTTAGGAGCCGTTGAGTCAGCTCCAAGTCACCGTGATGCTGTGTGCAATAGAATGAAGCACTGACCGGTCTTATGCCACGCTTACAATTTTACTTAGGTTTGAGTCCATTGTTGCAGCCACAGTGTCCGCACAGTTTATCGAGAGGCTTCCTGTTTCATTGCCTCGCTGTGTTACCAAGCATAATGCTTCTTCAATGGACTGATCTCTCTTGATGACATATTCATAGTACATGAGATGAATCTCACCATCTTGGTTTCTAAGAGTTTTCTGACTGTACTTCTCCCAAGACATATTTATTTGTTCTTTTGGCAGTCCATAGTACTTCCAATATTTTTTACTGGCACCACATTTCAATTGCATTTATTATTCTTCAGTCTTCCTTATTCAATATCCAACTTTCATAGACATTAGGTGATTGAAAATACCGTGATTTTGGTCAGGCACGTCTTAGTCCTCAAAGTAATATGCTTTTGTTCAACACTTTTAAGAGGTCCTGTGCAGCAGATTTACCTAATGCGATGTGTCATTTGCACTCTTGACTGCTGCTTCCATAAGCATTGACTGTGGATCAAAATAAGATGAAGTCTATTTATCAGTAGCCCTTCTCAAATCCACAGGGCAAAATGGGAGGGGCATCAGAAAGTTTACAGAAAATGGAATTAAATTATGAGATATTTCCCAGAACATTAAAAAATTATTGGGAATTAGTTGGGGATTTACATATCATATAATCATTTTTGTATCCTACCACTTTAATAACTGTTCAGCACTCCCATTAGCTTGCCCTGTAACTTCCCTTCCACTTTTTTCCATCTCCTTTTGTCATATTTTATCTTCCCCTTCACTAAATTGTTCCTATCTATCCTCTACTCTATTACTGTGTCTTCCATCCCTTCTTCTCCCATGCCTGTAACCATTAAAGTATGTTTCTTTTGGTATGGTAACATTTGGCTAATTATTTATTTTATAACAGTGGAATCATACACTATTTTTCATTTTGTGATTTACTCACTTCACTCAGTAGTTTCAACTCTTAGTAGTTTCAACTCCATGTGCAAGAAAAAAAAACACTGCCTAGTCCTGCACAGTCCTCATAACTGTTATGTGGAAGTGCCTTGTTGCAGTCACTATGTCACTCATTCTCATTGAGGGTATTCCTCTTTGTGGCTGACTCTGTCCTTTCCATGCCCAAAGCATGTGAAATAAAGTCTTGTCATCTTTGCATTTAAAGAACATTCAAACTGGAATACTTTTGGGATAAATTTGTTCTGTTTTTTCCTTCTGTAAGTTGATGGCATTTTCAATATCCTTCACCAGCACCATGATGCAAATGCAGCAATTCTTCTTTAGTCGGTCTTCCATATTCAGGATCAAACTCTCCCACGCATATGAGGCAACTGAAAACACCAGGGCTTGGATTGGGCTTTTTCCTCAAAGTGACATCCTTGTTCTTCAACACTTGTACAGCTGATCTCTTGATTGCTGCTTTCATGAGCATTGATTGTGGATCCACACAAGATAATATCCTTGACAAGTTCAATTTTTTTTGTTTATAATGATGTCCATTTGTAAGAGTTTTGATCTTCTTTACATTGAGTTGTTGTGTATACTGCAAGCTGCCATCCTTGGTCTTCATACACAGGTGCTACTAGTCCCCTCACTTCCAGCAAGCCAGGTTACATCAACTACATATGCCAGGTTGTTAATGAGTCTTTCTCCAATTCTGATATTACATTATTTTTCAAATAGTCTAACTAATAATTATTTGCTCAGCATATAGATCGAATAAATATGGGGAAGGTGTACTACTCTGACACCAACTTTCCTGATTTTAAACCATATAGCATTCCTCTGTTCTTTGGGAAGATGGCCTCTTGCTCCACGTACAGGTTGCTAATGAACCAAATAGAGTGTCCTGGAATCCCAGTTCTTCTCAGTGCTATCCATAGTTGATTATGATTCACAGAGTTGAATCCTTTACATAGTCAACAGAATACAAGTAAACATCTTTCTGATATTCTCTACTTTCAATTAAGATCCAACTGATAATTTACCACATCCTCTTCTGAATCCAGCTTAAATTTCTAGAAGCCGCTGTCAATTTAATGCTGTAATCATGTTAGAAGATCTTTTTGTTTTTTGTTTTTCTTTTTATTTTTGTGGGCATCACTGCCTCTGGTGGTCATGGGCACTACCCAGCCACCGCTAGATTTGAACCGCCAAGCCTGCGGGCTGCAGTTCCACACTCAACCACTCACGCCACAGGGGCTCAGCCCTAGAAGATCTTTATAGCAAAAATTTTACTTGTTTGTGATAGTAATGATACTATTTGAGATTTTCCACATTCTGTTGAGTCACCTTTATTTGAAATGGGTATAAGTTGGTCAAATAGCTATCTTCCAAATTTCATGGCATAGACTAGTGAATGCTATTTCAATTCACAGTTTGTCAATTCCTGGAACCTGTTTTGTGGCTAATGTCTTCCAGGCAGCTTGGACTTATTCCTTTGTAAGATTGGTTTTTGACCTTAATCTATCTCATGAAATGGTTGAATGTGAACTAGTGATTTTTGATACAGTAATTCTATGTATTCCTTCCATTTTTTTAATGCTTCCTGAATCATCTTTCAGTTTTGCAACTTGCAATAGTCTGGATAGATTAGAGAAACAAATCCATAGACATTCATTATGTGTATAACAGAAAGAACTTTATGTACAAGAGCAACTGAATATTGAGGAAACATCTCAGTCCAGTCCAGCTCAAGTCCGTAAGTCTGATATTAACCCAGATGTCCTATACCAAACTATAAAGTCTTCAGACTCAGGGAAACACATGCAATGATGCTGAATGCAGGAAGATCGCAGGCCAGTGGATAGGAAGTCTTCTGGAAGTGTGTAAGCATCTCAGCACTGACAGCATCTCCACGTGGCTTCTCCGGTTCCCAGGGCACAGGCTCTACCAGTGTAGCACTCCCCCATGTGTCTTGTCAGTAGAGCGTCTCTCAGGGAGTGAGCCTGTGTGCCCTCCACCAGCAAATTATTTATCTCCTTAGCACCTCCTAATAAGGTCACCAAGCTGTGACTTGATTGACAGCATAAACTCCACCCCTTCAAATTGACATGATTATGTAACTACCATACAACTCAAGGCTTAATTTTTTTCTTCAGCTTATTATATGGTAAGTATATTCCTTTTTGTACTGTTCTTGTTGTTGTTGGTTTTGTTTGTTTGTTTGTTTGTTTTGGTGTTGGTTTTGGGGGTATCACTGCCCTCTGGTGGTGGAAATAGGAGGCCCAGCCTTGCTGCTGGATTTGAACCTCCAACCCAGTGGGCCACAGTCCCGCGCACAACCACTACACCACCGGGGCTCAGCCCAGTTGTTGTTGTTTTTTACTAAGTATGTTCTTGTCTTTTGGTTGTTTCTTCTTCTTCTTCTTCTTTTTTTTTTTAGGCATCACTGCCCTGGTGGTGGGAGTAGGAGGCTCAGTCTTTGCTCCTGTGAGCTGGAATTGAACCTCCATCCCAGTGGGCCACAGTTCCACGCACAACCACTATGCCACCAGGGCTCAGCCCCCCTTTCTTCTTTTTTGATGTGAAGTTATTGCTATACATTGCCCTCTGAGAACTGCTTTTGATATGTTCCTAAGGTTTTTTTTTTTATCATTTTATTTGGAGCGCTTACAGTTCTTATCCAAAGGTTTTTGTGTGTTGCATTTTGGGTTTTTTTTTCAAGGATTTTCAAATTTTTATTTATATCTCCCATTAACAAGTAATTTTAAGCCAAACGTTGTCCAGTTTCCATTTATTTGATTTTTCCTATTGATCTTCCTATTTCTAACTTTATAGTGCTGTGATCTGAAACAATGGCTTATAATATTTTGATGTTTTATATTTTGTTTATTAAGGCTTGCTTTTTGATGTAACATATGGTTTATTTTGGACAATGTTCCATGTGCTCTGGAAGAAAATGCATCCTGTGCTATCATTGAGTGGATAGTTTTGTATATGTCTAGGAGACCAAGTTAATTGTGTCATTTAATTCTTCTATGTCTTTATTGAATTTCTTTTCAGTTGTTCTGTCCTTCCTCAAGAGTAATGTATTGCAGTCTCCCACCATTATTTCAAATACTGTCATGGGCACTCCTGGTGAACAGGTTTCAGCAGAACTTCCAGACTAAAAATGGACTATGAGGAAGGTATAGGTCATCCACTTCTGAGGAACTACCCACTTAAAGCTTCATAGCATCATCAGATATAGGGCCAGCATGATCATGGACAAGACCAACAATTGCTCTTAGGTAAACTCTGGTTGAAGTTGAAGAAAAGAAAACAAGTCCAGGAGAGTCAAAATACATTCGTATCCATTTCCAAGTAAAAGTGACCCAGTGGGATGTGCAAATTATAAACCAATATCATTGATATCACAGGCAAGCAAAATTTTGCTGAAAATCTTCAACAACAGTTCTAGGAGTATATTGAGAGGGAGCTGCCAGAGGTTTGGGCTGGATTCAGAAGAGAACGTGGAACAAAGGATATCATTGATAATGCCAGTGTGGATCTTGACTGAAATTAGAGAATACCAGAAAGATGTTTACTTGTGGCTTATTGACTATGCCAGAGCACTCTATCGTGTGGGTTAAGGCAAACTATGGAAAGCCTTAAGGACAAGGAGAATCCCAGAACACTTCATTGAACTCATTTGGAACTTGTACATGCACCAAGAGGCAGTGTTTCCAATAGAATGAGAAAATACCGCATGGTTTAAAATCAGGAAAGGTATGCATCAGCTCTCTATCCTCTCACCACGCTTATTCTAATTATATGCTGAGTAAATAATTACAGAACCTGGTCTAGATGAAGATGAATGCTGAGAAAGATTTTTTTCTTTTGGTTTTTAGGGCATCACTGCCCTGGGGTGGTGGGAGTAGGAGGCCCAGCCTTTGCCCCTGTGGAGCTGGAATTGAACCTCCATCCCAGTGGGCCACAGTCCCGTGCACAACCACTACGCCACCGGGGCTCAGCCCCAAGATTTTTTTTAAAAAAAGGTTTATTAAGCACCCAAGATATGCAAATGAAACAGTCTGAGATATGTGAAGAGGAGGACTTGAAACACTTGCTGGTGATGATCAAAGATTGCATCTTTCAGTATGGATTAGAACTTAATGAAACCCCCAAAACAAACTCACTGACATCAAGTCAATTCCAGCTTAGAGTGTCCCTTTAGGACAGTGATTCTCAACCTTCCTAATGCCTCAACTCTTTAATACTGTTCCTCGTGTTGTGATGATCCCCAACCATAAAATTATTTTTGTTGCTACTTCATAACTCTAATTTTGCTACTGTTGTGAATTGTCATGTAAATATCTGATATGCAGGATGTATTTACATTGTTATAAATAGAGCATAACTAAAGCATAGTGATGAGTCAAAAATATGTAATTATATTGTGAAATATTTACTTCTAGTTACAAATAAGTGAAATTTTGTCTTGGTGTAGCATGGGTAACAGTCTTCATGTGGGATACTCATATGTGGGTATATCTGCATGTGAGCTGACCTGCCTGGAGATGGATAGAGGAGCAGTGACTCAGTTCCTAAGACTATTGGAAATATGTGTTTTCTGATGGTCTTAGGTGACCCCTGTAGAAGGATCATTCGATCCCCAAAGGAGTGGTGACCCACAGGTTGAGAACTGCTGCTTTAGGACAGGACAGAACTACCTCTGTGGGTTTGGAAGGCTATAATTCCTTATGGAAGCAGAAAGCCTCATCTTCCTCCCTTGGAACAACTGGTAGTTTCAAACTGCTTACCTGTGATTACCAGCCCAATGTACCACGAGGGCTTCTAACGCCATGTAAAGAAAGGTAAAATCTTCAAGTGTATGTTCATGATGGTGGACTAATTTGGAAAAGAATATCAATAATAATTGTACAACATGAAGAATATAATCAATGGTACTGAATTACACATGTAGAAGTTGTTGAATTGGAGAAGTGTTTTGTTGTGTATATTTTTGCCACACTTAAAAATAATTACATGAATAACAATGAGTACAAGGGAGAAGAAAATGTTCTAGAATTGATTGTGGAGATGATTGTACAGCTTTTCTTGCTATGATTGGATTATTGGGTTCTATGCCATGCACATGAAGTGCTAATTAAACTGTTAAAAAAAAGAAGTGAGCATGGTGAGACTTTGATTGATGTAGTTTGGACATGCTGTTAAGAGAGACTAGTCTTTGGAAGAAGACATCATGTTTAGCAAAGTTTAAGGACAGCAGAGAAAGAACTTTAATGAGATGGATTGATACAGTGACTGCAACAATGGTTTCAAACATAAGAACAATTGTGAAGACGGCAGGACGTGGTATTTCATTCTACTGTACATAAGTTGGAACCAACTTAATTGGACATAACAACAATAATTATTATTATATTAGTGTCTTTTTCTGTTTAACTCTGTAAAAGTTTGATTAACGTGTTTTGAGGGCCCTTCATTTGGATACATAGCTATTTATTATTATAATGTCTTGCTGTCTGATTGTCCCTTTAATCCTTATGTTCTGCCCTCTTTGTCTCTCATGTTGGATTTTGGCTTGGGTCTCTTTCACTGAGTTTAACATTGCCACTACTGACTTTTGTGGGGGTTGTTATTAGCTTGATATATTTTTTCTCATCCTTTGAATTTTAGTCTATTTTCTGTATGTGTCTTAGGTGTGCTTCTTATAAGTACCATATTGATGGATCCTATTACTTATTCAATCTGCTACTCTGTCTCTTGATTAATGCATTTAATCCAATTACATTCAATATTGTTAATGATATATATGAATTTTTAACATTTAACAGTTTTATTGACATATAATCCACACATACAATTCAATGACTTAAATATATTAAAATATATTTAAATATTTTGTTAAAGCATTAACAAAATCAATTTTAGAACATTTTCTTCATTTTGGTACTCATTATTATTAGCTCCCCATTTCCTTCCAACATACCACCCTCCCCCCCTGCCCCCCCCCCGCCATAACCTAAGAAATCACTAATACAGTTACTGTCTGTATAGATTTTCCAATCCTGGGTTTCATATACAGAAAAATATACCCAACAAAATAAAACAGAAAAATAACCCTCAATCCAAAAGAAACTGGAAAATAGTAACTAGAACAAATTTTTAAATTTTTTAAATGGGAGAACAAATGAGGTGTTAAATTTTAACCTAGCTATATACATTATATCCATGAATCCATTTTCCAATGCATTCTATTTGGTAGCAAGGCTATTCACATGCCTGATCAATCATTAGCAGGGATTTCTCAGAAGTTTAATCCATGTGGGCACCCTACAAATGGCTTTGGGGCTTTCACTGTCATTCATAGCCATCTGCAAATCATGAGCTCAGAATTTAACTTTTAATACTATTCCCTCCTTCAGCTTTGAATTTTGGTCTTTATAACCCTTGGCTCACAGACTGATATGCATCCTTCATGTGGACTTAGCTGGCACCTTGCTTAGATGGCTGCTTGTTTTAAGAAATGCATTTTAAACCCCAGACACTATTCTGTGTGATAGCTGGACGCTATCAGATTTCTTCACTATACTTTACTACAGCATCCATATCCTTAGTGATCTCTTCATCAGATCAAGTATCGATTAAATCCATGTCATAAGAACTGATTGTTCTTTTTTAAAAAAGTTTTATTGGCATATGTGTCAGAGAGGGTTCTCTAGAGAAATAAAACCAGGACACTAATAATTCTCTTTATATATTTATATAGAAAGAAGAGTATATAAGATAAGAAAGAAACAGTTAATTATCTATAAAGCAGTACAGATTGCTCGGTGCAACTCACTTGCGTGAGACAGCTAGAAGACTGGCAGTCCTTCAAGTCTTGAGGGCTGCTGAGTAGTCCTCTGTAGAGCAATTCAGGCTATCTGGTCACAGGCAGCAAACAGCAGAGCAGGTCACCAACAGTCAGCCAGATGACAGAGTCCAACAGTGCCCAGCTCAAGAGATGTATATCTCAGGAGCGTGGCGAAGTAGGTCTTGAAGGAACCATCCACTCACAGCTCCACAGTCCACAATTAGGTGTCCCACGGGTAGTGTTGCTTGGAGGTCGAGGCACAGGACAAACAAAGCAGCTGTCTGGTCCGAAGATCCGAAAGCAAGCAAGAGAGAGGGTGGGACTCGCTGAGCCCTTCCTATCTCTGCCCTTCAATTCATCCCGTGTATTCATTGGTCGTGCTGTCACAACAGACCCACCAATCTTCTGTGACCGTGTTGGCATAACAAACCTGCCCATCACAATCCACCCCTTGCCAGTGTGACACCTGTACACAATTTTTTACCCATATAAAATTTCCAGACATTGATGAAATCAAACTTATTCTTAACATCAAACATCTATCATACATATAAATGAGAACACACTGTGTCCAATTATAGTTGATATATCATACATGAGCAAAAAAAAGATTCAATAATCTCATAAAAAGAAAATAAATGGGGCTGAGCCCCGGTGGCGCAGGACTGCAGCCCACTGGGTTGGAGGTTCAAATCCAGAAGCAAGACTGAGCCTCCTCCTACCACCAGAGGGCAGTGATGCCTCAAAAACAAACAAAAAAACAAAAACAAAAAGAAAATACATGAACAATCACAAACCTCACTTCTGCAATTGATCACGTGGTCGTAATTGGTAGGTAGAACTACCTTCTTCTACTATCCATTCTGTATTACCTTTGCCCTCAGCAATCACCTCAGCTGGTTGTGGTTTTTTGCCTGGTGGGGTGACCCAGACCTTCATTCCTGAAGGGTCTAGGTCATTAGATGTCCTGTCATGATGGGGTTGCTGTAATTTTCCATTAACTTTTATCACAGGGCATGGTAGCACTAAGAGTCGGCCTATGGGATCTCCTGGATTCCAGACATATTCCTCTTTACCCCCATTATGTAACACCAATCGAATTTCTTCTTGATAATCTGGGTCAATCACACCACTCAGTACAGTAACACCCTTCCCGATTTGTTTATCCAAAGGCATGAGAAGCCCAAAGTGGCCAGGGGGCATTCTCAGCTGCTAGTTCAGTGGAATCCGTGCTGTGTTTCCAGGAGGGAGAATTCCTTCTTTTGGGGCCAGGACCTCCAGTCCCGAAGAACATAGGGTTGCTGGGACAGGAAGCAAAAATGCTGCAAGTGGGTCAATAGGAGTAATAGTGAGTGGTGCCACTCCAGTTCCCACCTCTTGGTTCTTGGACCCATGAATCCTGGCTATTGGAGACACAGCACCATATATTGGCCTCTAGTTTAAAGTGTATACAGCTTCCTGGAGAACACTGCCCCAGCCTCACAAGTTGTTGCCACATAGTATGCGTCGCAGTTGTGTCTTCAGGAGCCCATTCCATCATTCTGTCAAGCCAGCTGCTTCAGGATGATGAGGAACATGATATGACCAGTGGATTCCATGTGCATGGGCCCATTGCCACACTGAATTTGCTGTAAAATGAGTTCATTGATCTGAAGCAATGCTATGTGGGATGCCATGCCAGTGGATGAGGCATTCCGTAAGTCCACGAATGGTGGTTGGGGCAGAAGCATTGCGTGCAGGGAAGGCAAATCCATATCCAGAATAGGTGTCTTGTCTATTCCAGTCAGAACATAACACTGCCCCCTCCATGATGGGAGTGGTCCTATATAATCAACTTGCCACCAAATTGCCTGTTGATCTCCCCGAGGAATGGTTCCGTACCTTGGACTTAACGTTGGTTTCTGCTGCTGGCAAATAGGGCACTCAGCAGTGGCTGTGGCCAAGTCAGCCTTGGTGAGTAAAAGTCCATGTTTCTGTGTCCATGATTAACCTCCATCCCTGCCACTAAGTCCACTTTGTTCGTGTGCTCATTTGGCAATAACAGGAGTGGCAGAGGAAAGAGGAGGGCCAGACTCCACAGCGTGTGTCATCTTATCCACTTGATTGTTAAAGTCCTCCTCTTCAGAGGTAACCCTTTGGTGAGCATTCACATGAGACACAATTACATTTACTTTTTTGGCCCATTCAGAGAGATCCATCCATATACCTCTTACCCACACCTCCTTGTCACCAATCTTCCAATCATGTTCCTTCCAAGTCCCTGGCCATCCATCCAAGCCATTAGCCACAGCCCATGAATCAGTATACAGTCTCACATCTGGCCACTTTTCCTTGTAGGCAAACCGAATGGCCAGGTGCACTGCTCAAAGTTCTGTCTATTGGGAGGATTTTCCTTCATCACTATCTTTCAGGAAGATTCCAGACAGGGGCTGTAGTGCTGCTGCTGTCCACTTACGAGTGGCACCTGCATATTGTGCAGAGCCATCTGTGAACCAAGCATGACTTTTCTGTTCTTCAGTTAAATTATCATAAGGAACTCCCCAGGAGGCTATAGGTGCAGATTTGGAAAGAGAAGGCAATGTGACTGGACTGGGGACTGAGGGCATTTGGGCCACTTCTTCATGCAACTTACTTGTACCTTCAGGTCCTGCTCTGGCCCGATCTCGTATGTACCACTTCCATTTAACAATGGAGTGTTGCTGCGCACGTCCAACTTTATGACTCTGTGGGTCAGACAATACCCAGTTCATGATGGGTAGTTCAGGCCTCATGGTGACTTGGTGGCCCAAGGTGAAGTGTTCAGTCACCACCAAGGCCCAGTAACAGGCCAACAGCTGTTTTTCAAAGGGGGAGTAGTTGCCTGCAGAGGATGGCAGGACTTTACTCCAAAATCCCAATGGTCTATGCTGTGATTCACCAATAGGGGTCTGCCAAAGACTCCACACTGCATCTTTATCAACAACTGACACTTCTAACACCATTGGGTCAGCTGGATCATATGGTCCCAGTTGCAAAGCAGCTTGCACGGCAGTCTGAACCTGTTGCAGAGCCTTTTCTTGTTTCAGGCCCCACTCAAAATTGGAGGCCTTTCGTGTCACCTGACAAATAGGTCGAAGTAGAACACCCAAGTGAGGGATATTTTGCCTCCAAAATCTGAAAAGGCCCATTAGGCGTTGTGCCTCCTGTTTCGTTGTTGGGGGAGCCAGATGCAATAGATTGTTCTTCACTTTCGTGGGACTATCTCGACATGATCCACACCACTGGACCCCTAGAACTTTTACCAAGGTGGAGGGTGCTTGAATCTTTGTTGGGTTTATTTCCCAACCTCTTGTACACAGATGCTGTACTAATGAATCTAAAGTCTTTGATACATCCTCCTTAGTGGGTCCAATCAGCATAATGTCATCAATATAATGGACTAGTGTGACATTTTGTAGAATAGACAGGCGATTGAGGTCCCTTTGGACTAAATTATGGCACAGGGCAAAAGAGTTGATGTACTCCTGCCAGCTGAAGGCAAACTGCTTTTGGGGATCCTTTGAGATTGGTATCGAGAAGAAGGCATTGGCCAGATCAATAGCTGCATACCAAGTACCAGGAGAAGTATTAATTTGCTCAAGCAATGAGACCACATCTGGAACTGCAGCTGCAATTGGAGTCACCACCTGGTTAAGCTTACGATAATCCACTGTCATTCTCCAGGATCCATCTGTCTTCTTTACAGCCAAATGGGTGTTAAAGGGAGATGTGGTAGGAATCACCACCCCTGCATCTTTCAAGTCTTTGCTGGTGGACTGATCTCTGCAATTCCACCAGGAATGCAGTATTGCTTTTGGTTTACTATTTTCCTAGGCAATGGGAATTCTAATGGTTCCCATTTAGCCTTTCCCACTATGATAGCCCTTATTCCACATTTCAGGGATCCAATATGGGGGTTCTGCCACTTACTAAGTATGTCTATTCCAATGGTGCATTCTGGAACTTGGGAAATAACCACAGGATGAATTCGGGGACCTACTGGACCCACAGTGAGGCATACCTGAGCTAAAACTCCATTAATAACTTGACCTCCATAAGGCCCCACTCTGATTGGCGGGCCTTCGAAACACTTTTGGTCCCCTGGAATTAGTGTCAGTTCAGAGCCAGTGTCCAGTAATCCCCGAAAAGTTTGATTATTTCCTTTCCCCCAATGAACAGTCACTCTTGTGAAAGGCCACAGACCGCAGGGGAAGACTAGAAGAAAAACTAACAGTATAAACTTTCGGTGATGTAGCAGGGTCCTTCCAAGGGACCCAGCCTTCCCCTCATTCAAGGGGTTGTGGGTCTGTAAACTGGCTCAGGTCTGGGAATTGGTTGAGTGATCGTGACTCCCTATCCTGCTGTTCACCTGATCTAGCATTTCTGTGCCTGTATAGGTCACATAAATATTTAGTAGGTTTCCCATGTATTTCACTCCTAGGGACACCATGACTAAGTAGCCAATGCCATAATTCCACATGAGACAGGCTGCTTAGATTACTATGAAAGCCTTTTTGTCTATTATAACCACGTTCACCCTATCTCTGTTGATTCAGTGCTGACACTTGCCCTCTGTCACCACGGAGTCCAATCAGCCCCATTGTGGGCAAATGTCGGAGTTCACTTAAGACAGTTCCTACAGTTAATCCTGGTGCACACAACATAGCGATTACAGGAGTCTTCAAAGATGCTGGCACTCACCTCACAAACTTATTCCTTATGGTTGTAGTGAAGAATATGTCCTCAGGACACCCCCTTTTGTGGTCTATGGGAGTATCCTGATAGATCCATTCTACCATACCAATTTCCCTCAGCTTTTGGATGCCTTCTTCTACAGTGTACCAAGGTAGGTCAGGCACCTCAAGTTGGTGTAATCTAGGCCACCTGGCAGCCCATGCCTCAGTGAACCAGCCCAATAAGGAGTTGGATCCTCTCTTAGCCTCTCTCGCTGAGACATTGAAATAAGAGTCTGTGCTTAGGGGTTTCATATCCAGAAACTCAGACTAATCTAATATGACATTTCTTGCACCAGTATCCCACACCCTCAGTAAACATTCCCAGGGATACTCCCCAGGATTTTGTTTGTACTATTTGAAAGTTCGAGCAGTTCTTTGTGAGTATAGCGTACTTCTTCCTGAGTAGTCATCTCAGCCTCACTCTTAGGAGCTTTCCTTGTCTTAATTTTAGTTACAGGATTAGCAGAAACTATCAATGGTGAGGGTGTTTCCTGGGTGTTCTCAGCACTATCTCGTAAGGCAGCTCCTTCAGGCAATGGTAGATAGGCAGCCCCACCTGGTGTTTCACCTTGAGTAGGTTGGTTGATCTGCTCAGGTGTGGGTTGTTTGTTGACTGTAGAGTATTATCTGCTCAGGTGTGGGTTGTTTTGTTGAAAGTAGACTATTATCTTCAGTTGGGAGGGGTGGATCTATTGACTGGGCTGGTTCAATTGCTTCTAGTGGTGGCATAATATCCTCCTCTTCTGGATCATCAGCCCATATATTCCCATCCCATGTTTCAGGGTCCCAATTTTTTCCTATCAATGCCCTCACTTTGGCTTCCGACACTGCTCTACATCTGCCATTCAGCTGACGTTGTAATTCAGCAACTCGCATAATGAGGCTTTGAACCTTTGTAGCACAGACAGAATTCTTCATGTCTGTGAGTCGGCACTTAAGGCGTGCTTCTGAGGCTTAATCGCTTAGTCCATTGTAAGGAGGACCAGCCAACCAGCTTCTCTATATTTGGTGTCTTGACAAAACTGCTGGAAAATATCAAGCATACGATCTCCCAGTGCCTCTCCTTCAACCCATTCATTGGTGCTCCTATTTTAGTTGTCAGCTTTGCTATTTCATACCATGGACTAGTAGGAGTGGCAGAATTACCTATGACTTTAGGTCTAGAATTAGCATTATCAGTTCTCTTAAAACTAGTCAGATTGGAGAACCAAAGAACCCTTTTTATGATTTTATTTCTCTAGAAGCACTCCTGGTACCACTTGTGTCAGAGAGGGTTCTCTAGAGAAATAAAATCAGGACACTGGTAATTCTCTTTATATATTTATATAGAAAGAAGAGTATATAAGATAAGAAAGAAAAAAAGATAAGAAAGAAACAGTTCAGTAATCTATAGAGCAGTACAAATTGCTTGGTGCAACTCACTTGCATGAGACAGCTAGCTAGAAGACTGGCAGTCCTTCAAGTCTTGAGGGCCGCTGAGTAGTCCTCTGTAGAGAAATTCAGGCTATCTGGTCACAGGCAGCGAACAGCAAAGCAGGTCACCAAGAGTCAGCCAGATGACAGAATCCAACAGTCTCCAGCTCAAGAGATGTATATCCCAGGAGCGTGGTGAAGACGGGGTTGAATGAACCTCACCTGACAGCAACACAGTCCACGATTAGGTGGCACACGAGTAGTGTTGCTTGGAGGTCGAGACACAGGATGAATAAGACAGCTCTCTGGTCCGAAGATCTGAAAGCAAGATAGAGGGCAGGATTCGCTGAGCCTTTCCTATCTCTGCCCTTCAATTCATCCCGTGTGTTCATTGACGGTGCTGTCACAACAGACCCACCAATCTTCTGTGTCCATGCTGGCATCACAAACCTGCCCATCACACAAACCTTCCTCATGTCAGAATGGTGACCACTGTTCCTGTGTTGGAGGCCACCACTTATAGGTGAGGGTTAATGTCTCCATGGTACTACTCAGTCATACTGTTTTCTCCACCCTGGTCTTGGCAAGTGCTCCCACTGCTCTTTACCTCAAACCTGTGAGCTCTTAGGGGCTCCAACGCTGGCCAGTGTACGGTTTGATAGCCGTGTGGTTCTATTGTCTATTTATGAGATCCTCTGTCCCAAATTATACTCACTGCCCTCGACGTGATGCCAACTCCTAGCAGTCGACCCTGGACAGGGAAGAGCTGCCCTTGTGATGGGAGCTCTTGCCAGAGTAGAAAGCGTGGTCTTTCTCCCTGTAGAGATCAATCTCTGTGAAAAATTTTAAAATATTATGTAGAGGTACAATGGCAGAGGGTCAGCCCGCCTTTGTGGTTCACATATTATGAAATTCACGAGATTTTGGAAATTTTTTCTGTATTTTCACTCTTTTAATCAGAATGTTAAGTAAAGGTAAGCAAGGCCTGGCCAAAGGCATCGGTCTCCAGGCTGAGTAGTCACTTGTTCAAAGGGCAATAGCCGTACATTTCCACTGTGTGCTTCTTTAGTGTCATTTTTTATAAGAGCATTCCCATTTGAGAACATAATATAAATTTCTTTTAAATGAATCCTTTGCTACATATATGGTTTGTGAACATTTTATTCCCTATATAGACAGTTATCTTACAGTAAATCCTTTTCCACATAATTCAGCTGTTTGACCCCCTCAAGTGTTTTATATAGCCAACAATGTGATCGGCTCCCCTTCTTACCTTCTCCTACCTCCCTCTCCCATAGCACCACAGTATCTTTACTATTTGTAATACTTCTGGAAAGTTATTCGTATTCACTTTAATTCACTGAACAATCGTGATTATACAAAAAAACAAATGCAGATCTAGCAAGATGAGTGATGTGAAACAAAGACCCTAAGAGTAAGGCGAGGCAACAGTCAAGAATGAGAGGATAGTGATGTGTCTCATCAATGTCTTATCGCACCCTGGCTTTATCACGCCTTCCATGTGTCCCTTCTGTCAGGGACAGTCCACTTAACTCACAGGTCAGTTTTGGGTCCTGCGTTATTCTAGATCGGCTGAACAAACGAATTCAAAGGCATTCACATGTGTGTAAGAAACAACTTTATATATGAGAGCAATTGGCTATTGAGAAAACATTCCAGTCCAGTCTGTATCAAGACTATCAGTCCAATATTAGCCTATATGTCTAATATCAATCTGGAAAATACCCTTCAAACTCATGAAACACATGCAATGATGCCAAATATAGACCATCAATGGTCAGTGGTTTGGACGTCTGTTGGATCCAGTGGCCTTGTCAACCTCTCTGAGCACGCAGGGCTTTCCATGTGGCATATCTGACTCCTGAGGTCTGGATTGATCAGCCTCCCACCATGTATCATATCCACAGAGGTATTTCCCAGGGAGTAAGCAGAGAGAATGTTTCCCACCTCCAAAGAGGAGTACCAGTATCTTCACACTCCTCAGGAGAAGGCCATGCCCAACACAGAAGCCTACATCTGGAAAATTGAAATAGAGCAATATGACCAGTGATCTAGAAGACATCTAGAGTTTTCCAAAATCCACAGAAATGCCACATAGAAGAATCAGCATATATATATATATATACCTATATATATATATACACACACATATATTGATATCACATGTAAGTAAAATTTTGCTAATGATCATTCAACCATGGCCATGGCAGTCCCTAGAAAGGAAGTGGTCATAGGTTCATTCAGGGGACAGAATCAGATGCGTCAAAAGGGAGATCACTGCTGATGTCTGGCAGTCCTTGTGTCAAAGTGGAGAACATCAAAAAAATATTTACTCTGGATGTACTTTCTCTAAGAAAGATTGGCTCTTCCTTAGAGCAGTAAATCTCTTGTAATTTTTGCAAGTTTCATCCCTTGACATTGCATGTTTTCTGATGTGTCTTCAAATTGCAGTGTTCTTACTTTCCATTTTCCATTTGTATTGTTCATGTCCATTTTCAATTGTTCATGCACAATTGGTTTCTGTATATTGACTTTCTATTCTACAGCCGGGCTAAATTTACTGATCCGTTTTAGGCCCTCTTCTAAAACAGTGGAAATTTCAACATAGATTATAATGTAGTCTATGAATAAGGATCCCTTTACATCGTCTTTCCAAAATAAATGTCATTTGTTTCTACTTGTGGGTTTGTTTTTACTGATTGCACTGGACAGCACGAACTTTGGATGGATTCTTTCCTTGGTGCTTGTTGTTCTCATGCAGACAATAAGCACAACTACTGCCCCATCTGGTAAAATCCACCCCAGAGTGCTTCATCTATATCATTTTCATCAGATTTAAAATGCTACAAAGATCGTCTTTGCATCAAGTCTATCCACTGGAATATGGACGCCTGTCATTCTGGAGAACTGAAAGAGTTGGACACAGGAGGAAAGGCAATAGGCTGGGAAAGTGAATTGTCTTCCCAGAAGAAGAAGCAATTTTGTCAGAGGAGACGGTAATGATGTAAATTTTCACAGAACTGAAAATACGGCCATTTTCCCACGGAAGGGTCTGAGGTATATACAACTCAATCCCTTTTCCTAGGAAGAAATAAATGGCAGTATTTCACAGATGACTCAAGCACTAAACCATAGTGGAGGCCACAAAAAGACAGAATGAACCAATGAATGGGGGTGTATGTGGGACCCAGACACAGGAAGTACCCTACCCATGCCATGAACACTAGTAGAGTGGAAACAGGGAGACTAGGAAGGATGACAGATCAATTGCTAAAGGATCTGGAACGGTTGTTACAGAAGGATCCTTTTCTCCAACTACAATGTCTTTGCCTCCTAGCATCCTTCTCCCCTGCAGAGATGTCAGTTGGCACTTTCTGTGGTCAAATGCTCTGTAGCCGCTATTGGCTGGGGGAGCTGTCATGTTGGAAATGAAAGGCGCTATTTGCTGAGCAAATGCGTCACGTGGACCAATCACAGCTGAAGGGCGTGGCTCTCCATTCTTCAATGGCGGGGCTTGTGCAGAAAGCTCTTGAGCCTTGACTAGACTCCTCAGAGGCTCCGCCATGGCTGAGGGGAACAGCTCCATGGTCTGAGCGACCCAAGAGCATAAATTCACGACGATCTCAAAGCAAATGTTCAGAAAGATTTGAAAGCAGAGTCTACAGAGATGAGACTGAAAGAACAAAGCGTTGTCAGTCCAGGCCAAAAAGGGGAACGGAGGTACCAAGGCTGGATCCCCAACTCCCCACTCCCCCCACTGTCCATTCCTCTACCGGACTCCCTCTGTTCATGTCTCGGCTGGTTTGGGGTCTCCCCACCCTCCTCTCTCTCTTTCCCTCTCCCCTCACGTACCCCTTCTCAAGAAATCTCCTTTCTCATCCACTGAAAACCTCTTTTCTCTGAATTGATGTCCTTCTGTACCACTCTCTTTCCCACACAGATGATGAAGTTCCTGAGGGAGGTGAGGAAAACACTTCAGGAGACCGCCAAGGGAGACGGCAGTGACACTGATGGTGAACCGCAAAGAAGTAGAGACACATACTGGGCTTCAGGTCCTGGAGAAAGGCATGAATTCAAGGCCACCTTGTGGAATTGGGTGAGGGACACGAGGGGGAGCCGAAAGAGGACTTCTCTGAAGAGATATTGATGAGTGCAGATATCCTGCGAGAGCAGCTTTGAGCACAGCAAATGGTACCGTTTGTAAGGAGAATTTCTGGCACCGATAAAGCACACTAAGGGAGATGCTTTGGAAAATAAAACGTCAGTGTGATTTGTGTGTGTTTGTGTGTGTTTTCTGACGGTGGGGAGGGAGGGGAGGTAGGCTGGGTTCTGAGGAGAGTGGGAGATGGGGTCAGCGGTCAATGCTAAGCAATTGGCACTTGGCATAGCCTTGTACCTCACACAGCCTATTGGAGGAGATGGGAGACATCTGTCCCAAGTCAAGGACCCAGCAGCTGCTAGTGGTTAAATTTCTAGGAGAAGGATTTGCCAAACATGATAAGTCTTGAGGATAATGTCAAATGATGGGGAGACCATATGATCCCATTTAGAAAACCTGCACAAATCCCCTGTCAACAGGCTCCTCCACATTCTCTTCCCCCTCTTCTGCACAGGCCCCTGGTGACGTTGGCCTGGGTGGACCTCACCATCAGAGGGTCCACTGTGTCCCACGTGACAGACCTTGTGCTGAGTCTTCCCCACCTTCAAGGCAGTCCCAGGGTGGCTCACTCTATCCATGAAATGCTGCCACTCTCAAAGCTGATGCCCACAGAAGGATGTCTGATCTTTGGTCTGGGCCCACTCAACGAGATGAGATCTTAATTACCTAATACATGAACCAACACGGGTTCTGAGAAGGGCAAGTGCTCCAGGGCCATGGGCACCCTGCCCAGCCACCGCCGGATCCACAGACACAGAGAGCCATTGGGACGTG